>PVIY010006571.1:0-86782 GCA_004026745.1 Myrmecophaga tridactyla | reverse complement strand
TATGTATATACCACAGTTTGTTTAGCCACTTGTCTGTTGATGGACATTTTGGCTGTTTCCATCTCCTTGCAATTGTAAATAATGCTGCTATAAACATTGGTGTGCAAATGTCTGTTTGTGTCTTTGCCCTTAAGTCCTCTGAGTAGATACCTAGCAATGGTATTGCTGGGTCATATGGCAATTCTATATTCAGCTTTTTGAGGAACTGCCAAACTTCCTTCCACTGTGGTTGCACCATTTGACATTCCCACCAACAGTGAATAAGTGTGCCTCTTTCTCCACATCCTCTCCAGCACTTGTCATTTTCTGTTTTGTTAATAATGGCCATTCTGGTGGGTGTGCGAATTGGCTTTTAATAAAAGGGGATTTATTTCATTAGTTCTTCAGAGGAAAGGCAGCTAACTTTCATCTGAGGTTCTTTCTTATGTGAGGAGGCACAGGATGCTCTCTGCTGGCCTTCTCTCCAGGCTTCTGGGTTCCAACAACTTTCCCCGGGGTGATTTCTTTCTGCATCTCCAAAGGCCAGGGCTGAGCTGCGAGTCCTGAGATGAGGTATGCTGAGCTGCTTGGGTTGTGCTATGTTGTGCTCTCTCATTTAAGCAGCAGCCAATTAAGTCAAACATCATTCGTTGCAGTAGGCACACCTCCTAGCTGACTTCAGATGTAATCAGCAACGGATGAGGTTCACGTACCATTGGCTCATGTCCACAGCAACAGAACTAGGTGCCTTCACCTGGCCAAGTTGACAGCTGAATCTAACTGCCACAAGCATGCCTAAGACTCACCCCCAGAGGACCTGTTTAGTAGCTCATATGTGGCCTCTCTTTCTAAGCCAACTCTGCAGCTAAACTCACTGCCCTCCCCACTATATGGTACATGACTCCCAAGGGTATCAATCTTACAATGTGGGGCATGATTCCTGGGGATGAGCCTAGAACTGACACCATGAAATCGAGAAAGACTTCTTGACCAAAAGGGAGAAGATAAGTGAAACAAAATAAAGGTTCAATGGCTAAGAGATTTCAACTAGTGTAAAGAGGTCATTCTGGAGGCTATTCTTATACATTATATAGATATCCCTTTTTAATTTTTAGTGTATTAGAATAGCTAGAAGAAGGAAATATCTGAAACTGTTGAACTGTTATCCAGTAGCTTTGATTCTTGAAGATGATTGTATAACTATATACCTTTTATAATGTGACCATGTGATTGTGAAAACTTTTTGACTGACCTCCCTTTATCCAGTATCTGGACAGATGAGTAAGAAATAAAGACAAAAATTAAATAAATAAAAAGGGGAATAAGGGGTATGGGATGTTTTGGGTGTTCTTTTTTTAGTTTTAGTTTTATTCTTTTAAAAATGTTTTTTGAAGCAATGAAAATGTTCAAAAATTGATTGTGGTGATGAATACACAACTATATGATGATACTGTAACCACTGATTATACTCATCAGATGATCAAATTATATGTGAAAATTTCTCAATGAAATTGCATTAAAAAGGAAGTAGAGTTAATAACATTAAATGTGTGGAATACAGGAATAAAAGTGAGCTTGGTGGTAACTATAATCAGTTTCATTTGGGATATACTGTGTTTTAGATGCCTGTTGGACACTTGTAGTAAGTTCATGTAAGTATCTGTCTAAAATACTGGTCGTTTGGAAATTCTGATTTTGAAATTATCTCTGAAAAATTGTATTTAATGTCATATGGGTGGCAAAATTTATTTGGAAAAGTATATAGAGCAAGAATAGATAACCAAAGACAAAATTTTGGGGAAATATTAATATTTAACAGCCTGGATAAAAGGGTGTTTGTACTGACTGAAGATAGTTTGAACAGGATTGCTACTTAAGGGGTTTCTCTGTATTTAGCACTTGAGAGGTCACTGGTTTAAAACCAAAAGGAGGTCACCAATAACTAACAGTTTCAGTAAAGTAGGACAAAAACTCTACTGCATTGAGCTAGGAATGAAAAGAACAAGGGAGTCAGCCAGAATTGAATGTTATTCTAAAGTTTGGTAATGAGAGAAAAGAGTGAAATAGGGCAATAGCTTGAGGGAATTGCTAGCTTGAAAGAATTGATTACTTGAGCAATGGTATTTTTTTTAAATGGATGAGAATCCTTTGTATAATATGCAAAATAAAAATAATTAGTGGAGGGGAAGAAATATCAAATAAGGGGATAACAAATCAGTAAAGGTGCTGGAGTAGACTTGAGATAGTCAGAAAAGAAGATATTGCAAACAGTTAACTTAAGAAACAGCACCACCTCTCACTCTCAATGGAATTAAAGATATTTGAAAAATTTGTTACACAATATATCTTATCATGTTATTGCTGCCAATTTAGGATTACATATTATAATGCACAGAGGACAGAAGTAAGGAGGAGCCAAATTTGAATATAAGCAAAAAGTCTGAGTTTTACATGGTCAAAATGAAGGTGGACAAGTTGGTCATGTGAGAGAGTGGTGAAGAAAATCCATAAGGTAGAAAAGAAAGCTTAACCTTGATAAATCAAAGTTAGCTTTTAAAAGAGGTGACAGGGAATTAATAGTTTTGAGCTAAGAAACTTAGAATAGCAAATCATATTCAGAAGTCAACTTTTGTGAAAAGCTTTTCAGTGGGATTAAAGTTATGTAAGTATGCTTAGTGTTCCCAAACCTAATACATTATCTTGTACATGCATAAAAGTCATGTAAAAATGTTTTCAAAGACTGTTAAGTGATGTAATTTGCATTTTATTTTTGTCTGGTTGTTTCCCTTAATGTCCCTCAAACAGCTAAAGTCCCCAATGTCATTTCAATAAATTTTACAGTACACGCACTAAGTACATCATTTTGAAACATCCATGGTAAGAGCTGATAAACAGCAAAATCAATTTAAAGTCACAATTTAAATAGTCATAATCATTATCAATCATAATTAATTCATTCCAGTGGGTATTATCAACTCCAGAGAGGAAGCGTGTGCTAGATATTAAAATAACCACTAAAGGCTAGAAAGATAATGTTTACAAACAACTTGCTTAGTAGAATAGTTTTCATGCAGATTATTTTTTTCTGAATTTTACTGACTTTACATTTAAAATAATTTTAAATAATGTGCTTCATATCACTACTGTAAATCATTATTATCTTATAGCATACCCATAAAGTATTTCTGATAAGGATTATAACTTTAAAAGTACAATAAGACTAAGTAAGAAATTAATATCGATTGAAATGTTCTTTCAGTCACCACATATCCCTGCTCAGTACTGATATAATTTTTATTACAGTTTGAAAATATCTCCTCCATATAGCCTCAAATATTATTAATCTATACATTTCTTTGAACTCAATGGTTAAAAATAATATCTATTATAGAACCAGTGTGGGTTTGTGAGTGTGTTTGTGTGTGTGTGTGTTTGGAATTGAAGGCAGTATGCTAATCATCGGGTTTAAAAACAAGCCAATTCTGAGATGTAAAACACATTACTATCTTCATTTAAGCAATTTGTGTTTTATAAAACAGATAATGTGCTGCTTGCATTGAAATCACATGCCATTATAAATATTGTTTATCTGGAAAACATTTATTTCCACCATCTTTTCTTTAAGTGAAACCTAGTTACATTAAGCGTCAGCAAAAGAATTTCTCTCTGAGGGAGGTTAGCAGCAGGATATTCACAATGGATTCTTTATATTTTGGCAGGAAATTTAAAAGCCAAAAGATAATACTCTGTTCTGCTGAAAATAACCTATCTTATAAATTTAATCCTAAGGATTTAACTAGACATTGATATTGTTATGTACCTACATATATTTTATTTAACTTATAAACCAGAATTCCATGGATATTTCAACAAACATTCTCTTTGTGTCTGGTAAAATATATGGAGACTCCATTCTGTGGGAAATGCAGGAATTTTTCCCTAAACCCAGGCATTTAGTGGTGCTACCTTTGGAACATATCTTATCATACATCTGACAAGGTAAGCCAATAACAGATTTCCTGTATTACATGAGATATAAAATTATAATGTACTTTGTTTTGATCACTTTATTTCTAAACCATCATTCCAGCTCACAAAACCCTCTTCTTTCTTAATGCTCTTTGTAACCTCAGGAATACTAAACCATGAAAAAGAACTTAAATGCTGTGAGAATTAATTGTCTTAGAATATTAACCAAATTAAAGCTTTTACTCTCACTCTTTGCTCTTTATAATCTTATGTGTATGCTTGCACCTTTACCTTAGAGAGTCTAGACACAAAGTACTTCTTTTAGTACATAGCTTACATATAATCTGGGTGAATATTAATTATTCAACCACAACCAGGGTAACTGGTAAAAGAAGAATGGAATAGTAAATAGGCTGACATATCAGTGGGGGTCAGGATTATTGGGGAGAACAGACTACGATAGAATTTAATTTTTAAAAAGATCCAGAGGGAGAGAGAATCCAAGATTTCAAAGAAATATAGCATCATAAAGAAAAGACTACCTGCCTTCTAGCATGTCTATAATAAGCCTGTTCAGGCAAATTAAAATGTATTTTGCTTTTAAAATGCTCTCCAATGTGATTCAAAAATCTTCCTAGGGAACCACGGCACTATTTAACACCCTTACCATGTGAAAATTACTTTGTCACCAAACATTCACTTTATGGTTTCTTACCCTAATTCTCAGGAAAAAGACAGATGTCCAGTGTATAGGTGTTGAAAGAATTTTCTTATCATATTTTCTTAAGAGAAACATTAACTTAACACATGTTCAATGCATGGTCTAACTATATCCCTTAGATGTTTTGCAATTGTGTTCAACTTACCAAGGCTTCTCTATATTAGAATTGTTTCAAAATGACTTCCTTATTAGGCACAAACATATTTGAGCAAAATCAAGAAATATGACAGTACCAAGAACTGACACATCCTCACATGATATTTCTCAGACCCTTTTTTGCTACACCAATCCTGGCTTTCTATTTGTCCTGTCCTTGTGCATACTAGGGTACTCAAGAGCCACTTGGGTCACTATTGAGAGGTAGGGCGAAAAGTTGCCTAAACCTATGAAGTGGCCTCCTAGCAATTAGGCACAATTGACTAGATGTTCCCGTAGCAACATACATCGATCCTAAAATAAAACAGCTTTTAGTGAAAAAGTAAAAACTAAAATAAAACAGCTTTTAGTGAAAAAGTAAAAACTAGAGACAGTTTGATTCAGTGGTTAAGAGCATGGATTCCAAAACCAGATGTATGGGCTTTTGTCCTGGCCCTACTAATTTCTAATTATGTGACTTTGGTCAAGTTACTTAAACTCTATGTGCCTTTGTTTTCTCATCTGCTTATGGATTTAATAATAGTACCTATGTCATAAGGTTGTTGTGAGGATTAAATGAGTTAGTATGCATAAAGATGCTTATAACAATGCCTAGAACTGTTGGAAAATGTTATGTCAGTGTTAACAACTATTATTTATAAATAATGTAATTTACATAAATTAAAAGTATGTGCCCACAGAGCAACAAAGTGGATTTTCAAAGCATCCCTTCACATAAGTAAGTACACATTAAACAAATTATAATGGTTGCCTATAAATGAGGAGAAATGGAAATATAAAATGATGATAAAAAGGCATGAATGAGTGTAAGCACATACAAGAGAAGGGCCTTACACAGGCCAGTCATTTATTATGTGCCATGAACTGAGGAATATGATTAATCTAATATTCTTCAACTGAGTTACAAAAGGAAAATAAAAATAAAGGAAAAAGGAAGCCAGGAAAAAAATCAGCATATAATTAATTTAAAGAGGAAGGGATAAACACTTTTATACAAGATCCTGAACAGAAAATTTATTTTAGAGCTTGCAAAAAATATTAAAAATCAAACCATTTTCTTCCTCTTCTCCTCCTATGAAATAATGCCTTGCGATTATGGATAGATACATTTAGTGCTTTCCTCTATTATTATGGATCAATGTTAAAGCTGTTTTTTAAAGGACCCTTATAAATAAAGACATGGCTAAAAATAGGCATTGTGTGTGTTTAAAAAGCCTGTGCTTTAGGGTGTTTTAGAATAGTAAAATGCAATTTACTATTATTTTTGTCAGCTTAAACACCAGATATTTTAAAGGCTTAATTTTAAAAAGCCTTTAAAATAGGAAAGAAAATGAAAGTAAACAGAGGAATGAATAATGAGTCTTTCCATCATAACCAAACCTACCTTATTTATCTGTTCCTTTGCATTATACTTTTCTAATGCTTTCTTCCTCATGAGTTCAAAACCTTTTGTAAAGTTTAGTTCATTTATCGTTATAATGTCCCTTTAAAGGAGGGAGTAGTCAAGTATACTATCTCCATTAAAAGATGAACAATGGAAGAAAAGCAATGGTTCATATATGAAATAATTAAGCTATGCAAGTTTCCATAGGACCACCTGTACTGCATTACCTCATATGCATATCTTGTGCTTTTCTCTGGCTGTTTCATGAATATACATATTGTCTTCTCAATTACTTCTTAAGTTCCTCCAGTTATGAAGACACATGCTGTGTTTTTCCCTTGCTTTGAGCTCTAACTTAGTCTAGTATATAGAGTTGAGCATATGAAAAATAATAAATGTCTACAGATGAATGTTTATTTGGGAAAAATGTCTATATTCTATCTCTTAAATGACTGTAGGTTGGGCAGTCCCAGAAATTCATTGCCACAAATCACCTTTTATTTCCTCACAAACAAAAAGATACTCTTGAAATAAATATCCCTTTCTAAATCCTGTAATGTATAACATTGTTTCAATATGTAGGTTATTAATCAGGGGATGACTTTAAAAGAGCACAGGAGGAATGTCACAATAACATAGACTGTTGGAATATAGTTTGACAGCACTCTAGGCTTGAATCCTGTAAGAATTATAAGAATTTTTTAAGAGTATGAAAGACATCATGTATTTTAAATTCTCCTACTTTGTTCTCAATTTCCAATTCAGATTCAAGCTTTTGCAGTTAAGATAATATTTCAATACTGCTTTCCTTTCAATATTTAACTCACTTTGCATGTAGTGGATGTAATGAGTGTATTTCACAATAATCACTAAGGATGGAAAATCTCACTGAGAATTGCAAGTTAGAATTAACTACCCAGAAGAGGGCAGTATTGTGAGGAGTGGAATTTAATTCATTCTCCAGAACAGCTTGTCAAAAATGAGGAACTGTATGGAACAACTTCTGGGGCAACACACATTGTTCCGTGTGAAGCCAAAGGGAAAGATGTTTATTTGGTGTAAAATTTATATTTTAGGTAACACTATCTAATTTAACTTGTATGCTCAGTTTATTTGAAAACCATAATTACATGCAATCTTGAACAGGGACTGAGATCTTGTTGGTTTATATGTTAGTGTAATGCCTTGATACATCCCAGAGTAATTTGGACAAAGAATAAAAATGCATTCACAAAGTCCATTTGAGGGTCTGGGGAAAAAAGAGGAAATATTAAACTTCCCTATCTGGGAAATTCCTGATATTTTCTCAAACAGTGGGTACAACCAATTCAATAGGCTGAGCCCCTGAATTTGGGAGTTGGTGATATTAAATTTATTCCTGCAAAACAGAAGCTAAGCCTACTTTTAATCATGCCTGAGTCACCCTCAGAGAACCTCTTCTGTTCCTCAGATGTGGTTTCTTTCTCTAAGAACTCACTGACCTCCCCCATACATAGGACATGACTGCCAAGGGTCTCCCTGGAAATGTGGGACAGTACCCTCAGAATGAGCCAGAACCCAGCATCATGGGTTTGAGAAAGCCTTCTTGTCCCAAAGAGGGAAGAGAGAAATAAGACAAAATAAAGTTTCAGCAGCTGAGGGATTTCAAACAGAGTCGAAAGATTATCCTAGAAGTTATTCTTATGCAGTATATAGATATCGCTTTTTAGTTTATGGTATATTGGAGTGGCTAGAGGAAAGTACCTGAAACTGTTGAACCGTGTTCCAGTAGCCTTGATTCTTTAAGATGATTGTGTAATGATATAGCTTTTACAATGTGACCATGTAATTGTAAAAACCTTATGTCTGATACTCCTTTTATCCAGGGTATGGACAGATGAGTAAAAGAAAATAAGGATAATAAATAAATAAATAATGGGGGAGGATAAGGGGGAAAAATTGGGTAGATTGAAATACTATTGCTCAATGAGAGGTAGGGGTAAAGGGTATGGGATATGTAAATTTTTTTCTGTTTTCTTTTGATTTCTTTTTTGGGAGTGTTGCAAATTTTCTAAAAATAATCATGGTGCTGAATACACAACTATGTGATGATATTGTGAACCATTGTATACTATGGATGGACTGTATGTCTGTGACAATTTCTCAACAAAAATGCTTATAGAAAGAATTAATTACCCATCTTAGCTATAGGGAAGTTAGATATCATTGCTTATGTTTTAGATTTAGAGAACCTTAACTCCCTACGAATGTGAGATCTGAGGTAACTTGTTTCATGCCAACCAAGAAGATAAAAATGTTACTCTTTAAAAAAAAACAGATCCTTGAAAAAAATGTTAAATTTTAATAATTTCTGAAGTTTATACACACAGTACTTGTCAATTAAGAATTTTAGCATGGGGGGCATTTGGCTGGAAACTATATTAGCCCTTTCTAGCACTCTATATCTAGAGTATTAGGTTCATTTGCATGGCACAAAGTCCACCATAGTGTACGTCCCCATAAACATTCCCATTCCCATCTCTCTCAGTTCTTTGCTTTTTACAGACTTACTTGAATGCCACAGGCTTTTTGTTTTTGTTTCATTTTTGTCTCATTTCTGTGCCTTTTATAATCTTTCCTTAGTCCTAGAATGCTCTCCCTCTATTGTCTGAGACATCTTTATTCATTCTTCAAGAACAATCTCAATAGTTCCTCATCATAAAAATTTTCTTTAATCTCCCGGATCCTGTAAACCTCAATTTTTCTCACCACATGTTCTAGTTTGTTAGCTGCCAGAATGCAAAATATCAGAAATGGAATGGCTTTTAAAAAGTGGAATTTAATAAGTTGGTAGTCTAAAGTTCCAGGACCGAGAAAATGTCCCAATTAAAACAAGTCTATAGACTTGTTATATTTCCATAGAAATGTCCAATCTAAGGCATCCAGGGAAAGATACCTTGGTTCAGGAAGGCCAATGAAGTTCAGGGTTTCTCTCTGATCTGAGAAGGCACATGATGAACACAGTCAGGGCTTCTCTCTCAGCTTGAAGGGCACATGGTGAACATGGCACCATCTGCTAGCTTTCTCTCCTGGCTTCCTGTTTCATGAAGTTCCCCAGGAGGCGTTTTCCTCCTTCATCTCCAAAGGGCACTGGCTGGTGGACTCTACTTCTCATGGCTATGTCATTCTTCTCTGGCTCTCTCTGAATCTCTTTCATTCTCCAAAATGTTTCCTCTTTTATAGGACTCCAGAAACTTATCAAGACCCACCCAAATTGGTGGAGACATGTCGTCACCTAATCTAGTTTAACAACCACTCTTGATTAAATCACACCTCCAAGGAGATGATCTGATTACAGTTTCAAACATACAGTACTGAATAGGGATTATTCTGCTTTTACAAAATGAGATTTTGATTAAAACATGGCTTTTCTAGGGGACATACATCCTTTCAAACCAGCATACCACATCTCTCAATGAGAGGTGATTATTCTATGCTTTCTGCCACCACCATACTTGTACATTACTTCTATTATAGCATGTATAAAGTCACAATGGGCATCTTTTGAGACAACAGGTGGGAATCCTTTGAGAGATCATGAATCTCTGGAAAGCAGGAAGCAGAGACTGTCTGACACTTAGCAAAAGCTCAATACATGCATATAGAATGAGTAAGAGGATGCATGTTAAATAATAGCATTCCTCTCAGGTTTAATGATTACTTTCAAACACTTTTTACTTCAAATTTTGACAGTCTTTAATTCTTCTTTATCTTCTCCTACCAAAAATGAGAGAAATTTGTTTTCTAATAAACTCCTCAAAATTCTTCTTACACTCAGAAAATACATTTTGATAATATTGTAATCCCTTCAGTGCTAGACGATAATATAGAAGAGATGCTCTTATCCATTAAAAATCAATCTACTGGGCAGATGCCATGGCTCAGCAGGCAGAGCTCCGACCTGCCGTGCTGGAGGTCTAGAGTTCGATCCCTGGTGCCTCCTGCCCATATGCAAATTAAAAAAAAAATCAATCTACTACCTCTGTTTTTACAATATACCACAAATATTTAGATCACAAATAAGTGTGTCATGCAGTTTTAAATCCATAAAATGTCTGATTTTTATTTTAAGTACTTAGAAATCTTGTAGTTTTTGCATTTCTAGCAATCTTCATAAACATACTAAAGCATAATTACTAAGAATAATACCTTTTTGGTAGTCAAGAAATACTGTTCCTCATGCAAATTTATTGCTAAGTTTATATATTAACCTTATCCCATCATGATCATTGAAATATGTCTTTCTCTTAAACCTAACAAAGTCTTTCCTTGGAAAGCAGTTTCATCTTTCTATTAAATCAGTTAGCAAGATGATTTCAAAGAGCATTACCAAAATGCAAAGAAGTAATGAATCATCATCTAACAAGCACAGAAATATGCATGTACTAAATAAAAATAAACTGCTATAATTTTTATTTTGTTTGACAATATTACAACATTCCTCTTCATGGAACATGCTTTTCATTTATCAACTTAAGTTAGATTATAAAATAAGATTATATTATTACTTAGCAATCCAGTTATTAAATATGTTTTTCTACAAAAATTGACGTAATAAAAATAAGATGTTACAAATTGTGGGTGTTCTTATTCAACTTCATTTTCTTAACCTCAATAAGAACTTATGGTAAAAGGCTCTTTCATATTTTAATTGGTCACGAATAGAAGTGTTATAGACAGATTGAATTAACCTCAAAAAAGTGAAACATGTATTTTCAGTGGTAAATTTACTTTCAATGATGAAAGATGTACTTTGAATTTGCTTAGGTTTAAAAGAATGATTTCACTTGAGTTCATTTTACATTACTTATTTAAACTGGATTAAATGGGATAAAATGGTACATAAATTATATGAATTTGGACCTCAGGGTTTCTAGAGCTGGGCATTCTCTCAGTAGGCATAAAAAATAACAATGACAACATTGAAGTTATGAATAAGATTAATAATCCTAGGAAAGTTAGAACAATCACTGCTGACTAAAATAATAATAAAATCAAGAAATGGAGTTTTTCTTAGCACCTTCATTTATAACTAGGTGCTTAATCCTTGTTGCTGAAAAAATTAAATTCTAATAATTGCTTTTCAATAAAAATATACTGCATTCAGTTAAACGAAGACCAATTTTTTTAAGAACTCTTGCTTCCCTTGGATTCAAGTTTAGCCTCTTTTCTCAGATTTCTTAAGCACTACTATGATGGCAAGCAAACATTATAAATTGTTGCCTATACCTCAAACTCTGGAAGTAAAAAAATGCAACACAGCTTTTTAATGTGGCATAAATTATTTTCTTTGCCCCTGCAATTTATTGTTGTTTTAAAGAACACTTTGTCTTATTTAGTTTAACCTCTTCTTAAGTTTTAGTTAAAACTGATATGTCCTGATATTGGAAATTAGTGAACCATCCTATCCTTATTTAGCTAAAACTCAATAAGAATGATGATAGAGATACAGTGACAGAACTCCCCATCTCAGCAAGGTTCCTTAAGAAAGTGTTTTATTGTTCTTGCTGTTCTCCTTGTTCTCCTAGCACTTTCTGGTGCAATAGGTATTTAAAGAACAACACAAAGTATACTGCATTCCTGTCCAGGAGCAAGAATAGGCAATTCTCAGTTAGTCTTTGTGAGCATGCAATTAACCATTTTATAAATATTTTTATAACTATCTTAAAGCAATATGCAAATATATTAATACTTCTTTAAAAATATTTGAAAAGAGTTAATATTGGCTTTGCTTTAGAAATGACAGCATATGAACACATAAAATCAGTATCACCACTAGGAAACTAGAGTTATATTATTGGTATGGAGAGGCGGTACAAGGTCTAAAGACACATTTTTGTTTTTTTTTACCATGAGTCCATGAGTTACCCTACAAAATTTGTATACACATTATTACACACACATGAAGGGACACAATCCACCTGACTCTGTAATTTAGACACATGTATGTATGTGGGCCAAGCAAAGCTCTGACTAGAAATAATATTCAATGAGCTGTAGGGTCAGATGCCAAATAGAGTTATAAGTAGACATGGAATTAAAATCAAGGTTTCGGTTTTGCCTCATGGCAATAGTTTAAAGTTAAGAAATATTAGCATCTGACAGATCAAAAAAAAATGAAAAGAAGTTCAGAAGTGTTTACTTTAGGAAACAAGGTTTTATTGTCTGATATTAGAATGCAAGTATTTATTTACTCTTTGCATTACTGTTATCATTCCTTCTCACATATGGGTGGCTCTGAGCAAGAAAATGCTCTGAGACTTTCAGAAAATTGTTATTCCAAATCAGGCAGTAGTTTGTCCTAAGTGTGAACTGATATATGCACAGTGAAAAGCCATTAAACTAGGAGTAAATTAATTAGTGGAATTAGTGGTATGTCTTAGTGTATCATCAACCATAATAAAGATTTGTTTAATCTGAAGTTTTAATTTTATTATAGCCATTGCTACCTGCTGGTGAGATAATGTATAAATGCACCTCACAAGTTTATGTTAAGTATACAGGCTTACTTTACTAGCTCAGATCCTCCCTTAAAAAGATTTTTTGTAGAATGAAAATACTGAAGGCTAAATTCTTACTAAGAAGTGTAAAACCATTTTGATGCTACTATAAACAAGATCTTAACAAACGGATCACAGGTAGTTCTTTCCCATTGATACCTCATGCTCCTTCCATAGATATGTAATTCTGAGCTTTGCATACATTATTCACAACTATTTCCACAGTATACTTATTTTGACAAATTGAAACATACTACTTAACATAAATGGATCAACAGAAGAATGGAGGCAAATCACTTAGGAGGAAGAAAAAAATGTAGTAAGCTATTCCAGATGTTCATAGGTCACACCACTAAAAGATCATGCAAATCTTACATTGAAAATAAAATGGTGTGATTTCAACTATTAGTGGAGATAAATGATCATTTGTTTTATTTTCTTAAATTTGTTTGCTAAAATATATTTAAATAAATGTGTTTGAAGGATAAATATTTGGATTTTAGCTGGCTAAATCTTTTACAAAGAGCTTCAGTGATAATGTATTAGAACTACTGAGGTTCTCTTGAATGCTTTCATTATAGGGGCAATAATTGCCTATCCCACCATTTCCTCCAGACTCTATAAATAAGACATGAGTTGTGACAAGATCACTTTCTTCCGTTTGGTTTTTTTTTTGCTTGGGAAGGCACCAGGAAATGAACCAGGGTCTCCAGGATGGCAGACAAGAACTCTGCCTGCTGAGCCACCATGGCCTGCCCCACTTTCTCCCTTTGAAGTACCCTGAAAATAATCTTAGCTAAGTGATATCACATAACAACTCAGTATTGATTTCCTTTATCCAAGTTCTGAGATCAGTTGATATATAAATTATACAAGGGTGGAGATTTGGGGAACATCACATTGGGATGCCATTCAATGGAGATGACTTGTTAAACAAGAAAGACAAATTTAAACAATTACCCTTAAAATGTGATTATTAGTCAGGATTCTCTAGAGAAACAGAACCAACAGAATATATCTGTAAAAATGAGATTCATAAAAGTGTCTCATGCAAACTTGGTGTGGGGTGGCTGATGGCTGGGGGTAAGTGGCCGTACAGAGTCAGTCACACAGACACATAGCACACAGCACACGACTCAGGAAACAACCCTCAGAGCTGAGCGGAAGGCATCCGCTTTATTGAGGAAGTGCACAGGCTTATATAGGCTGGGAGCATGCAGGGACATGTGTCGGGCTGGGATTGGTCGCCGCTGTTGCTGGGGTGGAGGGCAGATTTCTGGGATTGGTCACCATTGTTGCTAGGGTGGAGGGCAGATTTACGGTCAGCCATTTTGTGTTGCCTTGCCTCAGCCACAGCAGCCATGTTGGCAATATGGCTTCTCCAACACTTGGGGATGCAGGAGTCCAAAATATTTACAGCAGGCCTCGAGTCTGGCAACTCAGCAGATGAATGCCACAGGAGAGGCTCACTGGCTAAAGAAGTGAAAATTCTCTCTCCTCCCTTCAAAGTCTTCAACTGATCAGATCAAATACAACTGATTGGATTTTCTCATTTGCAGAAGACACACCTTTAGTTGATCGTAGATGTAATCAACCACAGGTGAAATCAACTGACGGTTGCTTTAATAAACCAGGCTTCTTGTTTGTCAATCAGCAGAAAATATCTTTGCAGTAATGGTTAGGCTAGTGCTTGCCTGACCAGACATCTGGACACTATCACCTGGCCAAGTTGACACTTGAACCTAACCCTCACAGTGCACCCCTTGTCAACTTGGCAGATATATATATCACCTTAAACCATACTTATTCTCTAAATAGAACACAATAACACACGTTTTACTCAACAATATTCAAATGTCATGCATACAGCCAGAAACACACTAAATGTCTCCACAATAGGGTGCAAGTCCTTAGGTAACTTTCACTCTTAAACTTGATATCTTATAGCTTAAATACTATATGTCACATGATAAAAAGAAAATAAGATATTTGTTTATGCACAAAGATAAACATACTCATAACAAAGCAAGGAGTAAATATTCATACCATCGGTTCTCATTTCTTAACTGGTCATGAGGTCATAGTTCATATTTCTCACTACCTTCTTCACTACCCATTCCATGATCCCTTTACCCTCAGCAAGCACTACACCTAGCCATGATTCTTTACCTGGTGGGGTCACCCAAACCTTCATTCCTGAAGTTTCTGGGCCATTGGTAATCCTGCATGGATTGGGCTATGGAGTTTTCCATTGACTTCAATCACAGGGCATGGTAATACTAAGAGATGCACCAGAAGATCTTCTGTAGTCAAGGAAAACTCTTCTTTACCTCCATTGTGTAGTTGCAGTCCTATTTCCCCTTGCTAGTCAGGGTCAATCACCCAAGACAGTACATAGTGTTCCAGTTTAATGGAATCATTGTTGTATCCCCTGGTAAGAGCACTCCTCTTTTAGGAACTAAGAGGTGTATACCAGCTGAGCTTAAGGGACAGGAAACAAATTTTTTTTTCTAGTGGATCACTAAGAGTAATAGTGAGTGGTGCCACTCCCATTTACACCATTTGATTTCTGCGCCTGTCTAAGGGAGAAACAGCACTGTAGAGTGGATGCTGATTCAGAGCATACACAGCCACCCAGAGAACATTGCCCCAGCCCTGCAAGGTATTGCCACCTTGTTGGCACCTTAATTGGGTCTTCAAAAGTCCATTCCACCATTCTGTCAGCCCAGCTGCCTCTGGATGATGGGGAACATAGTAAGACCAGAGAATTCCATGAGTATGTGCCCATTGACACAATTCATTCACTTTGAAGTGTGTTCCTTGATCAAAAGCAATGCTGTGTGGAATATTGTCCTGGTTTGAAACTGTTGTGTACCCCAGAAAGCCATGCTCTTTAATACTTATTCAAAATTATTGTGTAGGATCTTTTTGATTAAGTTGTTTCCCTGGAGATGTGGGTGGATTTTTTTTGATTAGGTGCATTCCATGGGGATGTGTTTCCACCCATTCAAGGTGAGATTGGTACTGCAGTCCTTTAAGAGGGAACTATTTGGTAAAAACTTCAGAGCTGACACAGACAAGAGACATTTGGAAATGCAGAAGGAAAAATCCCAAGGGAAGAAGGCACAAGAAGCTAGAAGAGAAAGCTAGCTGATGCTGTCATGTGACTTCCCAGCTGGTAGAGAAACTCCAAACATTGTCCACCATTTCTTGAGGGTCAAGAAAGTTATCTTTATCTGGATGCCTTAGTTTGAACATTTTTATGGCCTTTGAACTGCAAATTTGTAACTTAATAAATTACCTTTATAAAGGCTGACCCATTTCTGGTATATTGCATTTCCAGCAACATTAACAAACTAAAACAGATTTTGGTACCAGAGAAGTGGGGTGCTGCAGATTGCAAATGTCAAACATGTTGGAACAGCTTTTTAAAAGGATGAGGGAAAGATTCTGGAAGAGTTGTGAGGAGATTGATAGAGAAGGCTAGAATGCTTTGAGGAATGGGGACCCTAAAGATACCTCTGATGAGGCTTTAGATAGAAATAATGATTGTGTCATTGTAACTAGAGGAAAGATGATATTAGTGCATGTAAGGCAGAATGTGGAGGTGATGAACTTGTATACTTGGTTGAAGATATTTCCAAACTACATGTGGAAAATGCAATCTGGCTTCTCCTTCCAGCTTATAGTAGATTTCAATAGGAGAAAGGTAAGTTGAGAAATGAACTCTTGGGTACAAAGAAACCAGAAATTGTTGGTCTTCAAAGGTCTAGGCATCCAGAAAGTGAGACCCCAGAGAATAGGGCCCCACATGAAGATTTAACCAAACATATAACCGATCAGCCATTTCAGAAAAAGCCAGGATTGCAAATGGAGTTATTTAGAAAGGATTTGTGGAAAGTTCTATTATCTGATGGTTTGATCCCTGTGTGCTACATGGAAAATCAACAATTTTTTGTGAGATCAGTGTAAATAGAGCCATTGCCAGTCCAAACTAAAGGGACAGAAAAGGAACAGAATGAAGGAAAAATGTATTGAATGACAGAACCATATAAACTATCTGAAGCCAAGAAAGCTTGGATCAGGAGAGTGGAACAGAGACAGACCCACTCATAAACATGAAAAGGGTGAGTTTGCCTGGAAGGCAGAGGATGAGCCTTCTGCTTCATTGCCCAGGAAGATTTTTGTGACCTGGGGTCTCCTAGAGGGTGGAGCAAATTCCCCAGGGCTTGGGGGAGCCTGGCAACTGCCCCATTGTTTTTAGGGGGTTGAGCATCTGCCCCAGAGATGGCAGCCTAGGTACTGTCCTGATACTTAGAGAGTATCGAGATGAGAAAAATTTGGTCCCTCCAATGTTCCCCAGTGTTACAACTCTCACCCCAACAGTTGAAGTGAACAAGGCCACTACATAAGCCCTTAGACAGAGTGGGACTGCTGCCTTCTAAAGCCCTGACAGTAATGACTCTTAGACTTTGAAATCCAATGGAGTTTGCCTTGCAAGCTTCTGGAACTGTTTGGGTCTGGCAACAACTGTTTTCCTTTCAATTTCTCCCTATGACAATGAGAACATGTATCCTATGACTGTTACTCCTTTGTATTTTGGAAACAGATAACTTGCTGTAAGTTGCACAGGACCAAAGCCAGAAGATAATTTTACCTTAAGACAGATCATGCCTGTAACTGACTTTGATGAGGTTTTTGTACTATTTTTGACTTGGTATTTTATTTGTTTGTTATGAAATGGTTTAAGGTTTTTGTAATATTGTGATGGAGGGAATGTATTTTGCATATAGAAAGAACATGTCTTTGGGTGTGAAGAGTGCAGCATGTGTTGTTTGGAAGTTCTTATGTACCCAAAAAAGCCATGCTTCCTTTCCTAATCCAGTCTTGTGGGGGGAGACCTATCATTTAGGGTGGAAACTTGATTGGATTGTTTCCATGGAGATGAGACACACCCAACTGTGGGCTTGACCTTTTGATTAAATGAAGATGTGACTCTACTGGAATCCTTTAAAAAGGGAAACGTTTTGCAGGAAGCCTAGATGCTTGGAGAACAGTTGTTTCAGGACCTACAGAGCTGCAGATATTTGGAGCTGTTCAGAGTGCCAACACCTAGACATGGATGTTTGGAGATACATAGTCCAGCAAATCCACCATGTGCCTTCCTATGAGAGGCTAAGGAAGGCAGAACCCAGAGTTGTGTCCCAGATGAGCTAAGGGAAGGCCCACAGATGCTTAGAGAGGAATCCACTGTCATCAGAAACTGGAAGCAATGGAATCAGGAACAAGTACCAGCCACATGCCTTTGCATGTGTCAAACACTGACCTTTCTTCAGTCAAGGTATCATTTCCTGGATGTCTTTATATGGACATTTTTATGGCTTTAGAACTGTAAAATTGTAACTTACTAAATTTGCTTTTTAAAAGCCATTCTGTTTTTGCTATACTGCATTCTGACCACATTTAACAAACTAAAAGATCAGGTTTGAATATAAAGACCTGGTTTGCTGAGGTCTTTATATTCACAGATTGTAGCTTTTTGTTACATTTTTTAATTAAGGAAGTTATATGTTTGCATAAAAAACTTGTGAAAAGTACAGCGTTCCCATGTACGCTACTCCCTATTATTAACACTTTGCATTAGTGTAGTACCTTTTTTATGATTGATGAAAGAATATTATAATTGCACCATTAAGTGTACTCCATAATTTCCATTAGGGTCATTTTTTCCAACATACTGCCTTAACATTAACTCCTCACATTAGTGTGGTACATTAATATTATAATTCTTGTTATAATTCGTGTTTCAACACTGATGTAATTAAAAAAACATTTTTATAATTTTGCTAATAAATATAGTCCATCATTTACAATCAAGTTCATTGTTTTGTTCAGTCCTGTATACCTTTTAGTTTCTATTCTAGTAATATATTTACCTAAAACTTTCTCCTTTTAAGCACATTTTCATGGATAATTCATTGTTTATTATTGCACTTACTATTTAGTGCTGCCATCATAACCATCCATTTCCAAAACTTTACAATCACCCCAAATAGAACTTCAAATAATTTTTCCTGCTGAATAGGTTGTCTTTCACTTTCATGATAAAGTCCTTTGTTGCCCCAAAGTTTTTAATTTTGATGAGATACTGTTTATTTATTTTCTCATTTGTTGCTTTGCTTTGGGTACAAAGTCTAAGAAAACATTGCCCTACACAAGATTCTGAAGATGTTTTCCTACATTTTCTTCTAGGAGTTTTATAGTCCTGATTCTTATGTTTAGGTTTTTTTAAAATTAATTTTCAGTATATTTTTGTATGTGATGTAAGATAAGGTCCTACTTTATTCTTTTGCACAAGAATATCCATTTCTCTCAGCACCATTTGTTGAAGAGGCTATTCTTTCCCAATTGAGTGGATGTGGAAGCCTTGTCAAATATCAAGCGGCCATACGTGTGAATTCTCTTTCAGAACTCTCAATTCAATTCCATTCGTTTTTATGTTTATCCTAAGCCCAATGCTTATAGTCTTGACCATTGAAGCTTTGTAAAAAGCTTTAAAGTCACTAAGCATGAGTTCCCAATGCCATTCTTCTTTTTCAAGATTGTTTCTGTTAATTGGGGCTGCTTACCCTTCAAACAAATTTGATAAATGGCTTTTCCAATTCTGGAAAGTGGGCTGTTAGAATTTTGGTTGGGGTTGTGTTGAAACTGTAAATCATCTTGGGTAGAATTAACAATGTAACGATATTTAGTCTTCCAATCCATTATCATGGAATGTCCTTCGATTTAGTTAGACCTTCTTTGTTTTATTTTTGCAAAGTTTTGTAGATTTTCATGTGTAAGTCCTTTACATCGTTGAATAAATTTATTCCTAGGCATTTGATTATTTTAGTTGCTATGGTAAATGGAATTTTTTCATTTCCTCTTCGTATTGCTCATTACTAGTGTATAGAAACACAACTTGTTTTAATGTGTTGATCTTGTATCCCACTACTTTGGTGAATGAGTTTACTTACTCTAGTAGCTTTGTTCTAGGTTTGGGGGACTTTCTATATATAGGAGCGTGTCCTGTGCAAACTAAGTTTTACTTCTTTCTTTCCAATTTGGATACATTTTATTTCTTTTCCTTGTGTGTTACTAGGAATTTGTCCATTTCATATAGGTTGTCTACTTTGTTGGCATACATTAATCATAGCGGCTCTTATAATCCTTTTTAATTCTATGGAGTCAGTAGTTATGTCCCCTCTCTCATTTCTCATTTTGTTTATTTGCATCTGTTCGCTTTTTGTTTTTGCAGTCCAGGTACAATTTTGCCAATTGCACTGCTTCTCTAAAAGAACCAACTTTTGGTTTTCTTAATTCTATTTTTTCTCAATTTCATTTATTTCTGCTCTAATCTTTGCTATTTATTTCCTTCTATTTGCTTTAGGATTAGTTTGCTGCTCTTTTTCTAGTTCTTCAGGTGTGCAGTTGGGTCTTTGATTTTAGCCCTTTCTTCTTTTTTTTAATATCAGTATTTAAGGCTATAAATTTTCCTCTCATCATTGCCTTTACTGCATCCCATCAGGTTTGGCATGTTGTGCTCTCATTCTCCTTCATGTAGATATATTTACTTATTTCTCTTAGAATTTCTTCTTTGACCCACTGATTGTTTTACCTCCATATATTTGTGAATTTCCCAGTTCTCCATCTGTTACTGACTTCCACCTTCACTTCATTATGTTCAGAGAAAGTGCATTTTATAATTTCAAGGTTTTTTTTTTTTAAATGAGCAGGCACCAGGAATCAAACCCAGGTCTCTGACATGGCAGGTGAGAACTCTACCATTGAGCCACGATGGCCCGCCCAGTTTCAAACTTTTAAAATTTATTGAGACCTGTTTTGTGATCCAACATGTGGTCTACCCTGGAGAATGATCCATGGGCACTTGAGAAGAATAATAAACCCAGGGCTTTTGCTGTGAACTGTTCTGCATTATGTTAGGGCTAGCTCATTATCATATTACTCAATTACTCTATTTCTTTATTGACCTGCTGAGAAATTTATCTTTTGATGAGAGTGGTATATTGAAGTCTTCAACTATTATTGTACAGATATTTATTTCTCCCATTCAGTTTTGCCAGTATTTGTCTTATATATTTTCAGGTACCCTGATTAAGTGCATAAATATTTATGATTGCTATTTCTTGTTGAGGGATTGCTCTTTTTATTCACATGTAGTGACCTTATTTTTTCTCCTATAGCAGCTTTGCATTTAAAGTCTCTTTTGTCTGATATTAATAAAACTACACCAGCTCTTTTTTAAAAACAACATTTTTTTTTCCTTGGGCAGGCACTGGGAATCAAACCCAGGTCTCTGGCATGGCAGGTGAGTACTCTGCCTGCTGAGCCACCATAGCCCACCCAACAAAAAAAACAGAACATTTTATTGTGAAATATGACATATATGCAACAGAGCAATAAATTCCAAAATACATTTTGACAAGTAATTAAAAAACAAATTGCAATGTATGGTATGAATAATAGTTCCACAAATTTAGGTAATTCCTTCTAGCTTCTCTATGACACAAGAGATTAAGAAGTAATATTAATATAATGATTCAGTAGTCATACTCATTTGTTAAATCCTATCTTCTGTTACAACTCCTTCTTCTCCTTTAATCCTTCCCCAGTCATTAGGGATATTTGGGCAGTTACCATTCTAATATCTTCATATTGAAAAGAGATGTTGACATTAAAGAGTAAGGGAATGCAACTGGTGGATGCTCTTGGAGAAACTGGGAATTCTGGATTTCAAGTTTATCTGGCCTAGGAAACATCTAGAGGTTTTAGGTTTCTAAAAAATAAAATTAGTTAGTGAAACTTTTATAGTCTCAGATAAAACCCTGGGTATTTTTTAGGGTTTTCTGGAATGCTGTTGGTTGGGGCTTAGCATACCATGGCAATTAGCAATAGCTAGTTGAAGTTTGCATAAGAATAATCACCAAAATAGCCTCTGGACTCTATTTGAAAACTCATAGCCACTGACACTTTATTTTGTTACATTTCTTTTCCCTCTTTTGGTCAGGTAGGCATTGTCAATCCCACAGTGCCAGGACCAGGTTTATCCCTGGGAGTCATATCCCATGTTGCCAGGATTCTTACACCTTTTACATCAGCTCTTTTTAATTGCAAATTTCTGGAACATCTTTTTCCATCCTTTCACTTTTGACCTATTTGTATCTTTGGATCTAAAGTGAATCTCTGGTAAATAGCATAGATTTAGATCATACATTTTATCCAATGTGTATCTTTGAATGGGAAGTTTAATCCCTCAACATTCAATGTTAGTTCTATAAAGGCAAGTGCTTACTTCAATAATTTTATCCTTTGGTTTTTATATATCATACCATATTATTTCCTTTAATTTTTTTATATGCTGTATGGTAGACTTACATTTCACTCTTTTTCCATGTGAATATCCTGTTACTCACATTGGTTGAATTTTTGTTTGTTTTTGTTGGTTTGTTTGTTGGGAAGTGCATGGGCTGGAAATTGAATCTGGGTTTCCTGCATGCATATACTATTTTTGTCTCTCTTTTTACTTTTTTAGTTACCTTTACTAAAAATCTTCATTTCTTCACACTACTCCAAGCCACTCTGTCCTATCTGTTCCTTCCAACCTGCAGAAGTCCCTTTATTAATTCCTGTAAAGCAAGTCTCTTGTTGGCAAAATCTCTTCATTTCTGTTTATCTGTAAATATTTCTAACTATCCTACATTTTTTAAGGTCTATTTTTCTGGTTTGATAGTTTGAAGCTGTTATGGACCTCAGAAAAGACAATATTCTTTAATTATTTATTGTGGGTGCAGTCATATTATAGATGGAACCTTTTGATTAGGTTATTTTCCATTGAGATGTGACCCATCCCATTCAGGGTGGGTCATTATCTCCTTACTTGAGTCCTTTATAAGAGGACAAAGGACATGCAGAAAAAGTCCAGAGAGCTTAGACAGACCCCAAAGAAGTTAATAAAATAAGTTAAGAGAAGCTCACAGAGAAAAGCCCTGGGGAAGCTGAGAAAGGACCCACGCAAAACAGAGAAAACCCACAAACAGAGAAGCCAGCAGCTGAAGTATCAAAACCCAGGAGAAAATGACTAGAAGACCAGAAGACATCAACATGTGCTTTCAGTATGACAAATGTGTCCTTGATGCTGGCAGCCTGTCTTCAGAGAAGGTATCCATCCTGTTGATGCCTTGAATTGGACATTTTTTACAGGCTAAGAACTGTAAATTTTAAGCTACTAAATCCTCATTGTAAAAGCCAAACCCATTTCTACTATATTGCATTTTTGCAGTTTTAGCAAACCAAAACTGTTGGATAATAAATTCTTGGCTGGCAGTTTTTCTCTCTCATTACTTTAAATGTTTCACACCACTGATTTCTCACCTCCATGGTTTCTGATGAGACCATAGTTCTTAATCTTATTGAGGAACACATGTATGTGACAAATCTCTTTTTTATTTCTACTTTCAACATAATCTCTTTTCTTTGGCATGTGATGTAATAATTATTGTGTGTCTCAGAGTACGTCTATTAGGATTTATTCTGTTTGGAGTATGTTGCTCTTCTTAGACATGTATAATCATGTCTTTCATAAAAGTTGGGAAATTTTGGGCCATTATTTCCTCAAATATTCTTCCTGTCCCTTTTCCCTTCTCTTCTTCTTCTGGAATATCAATGATTAATTTGTTTGTATGCTTCATGCTATCACTCAAATCCCTGTGACACTGCTCAAATTTTCTATTCTTTTGTCTATCTATTCTTCTTATTGTATGGTTCTGATTGTCCCATCTCTAGTTTGATGATTCCTTCTTATGCCTCTCAAAGCTGCTGTTGTATATGTATTCTGAATCTCCACTATTGTGCCTTTCACCCCCCCAATTTCTTTTTATACTTTCAAATTCTTCTTCATTCTCACATATTGTCTTAATATACTTTAGCTCTTTATCACTATTTTCCTTCATCTCCTTGAATTGATTTAGGAGATTTTTTGAACACCATTGTTTAGCTGTTTCAACTTTTGAGTCTCCATTGAAGTTTTAATTTGTTCCCTTGACTAAATCATATCTTCCTTTTTCTTCATATGGCTTGGAATTTTTTGTTGACTGGGCATCTGATTATTTTGATTTGTTCACTCTGAAAGTCATTTTCTCCCTTTTGACTAGAGTTTTATTGTTGATTGGCTCTGTATTAAGCCTCATCTTTGATGCTTGGTTCAACTTATTCTGTACATTTAGAGTAGCCTTGTGTTTAACTGTTCAGATTTTTTCAACTCTTCTTCATTTCTTTCTTGCTATAGATATGTAGTACCATCTTTAAGATTTCATTTTTTGTACAATTGTTTCACTTCCAGGAGAAAACTTCCTTTCCTCTGTTCTTTTTCTGGAAAACTTGATCTGTTTTCTTTGGGTTTTTTGGGGGTTTTTTTGCAGAATTTTCTCCCCTACTCCCATGATTTGTTTACATTCTCTCCCTTAATCTGTGCCCCCCTTTCTTACACTTTTCTCTTCTAAGACTCATCCTGCCTTATAGCATCTCCATCCCCCCTTTTTTCAGTGAAGCTTTTCTGTTTCTAATTTCTTCCCAGTTAGGGTATCCCACCAGGGAACTAGATGACATTCACCTAGTAAGGTAGGTCAATCCTGAAAGGCCTGTTTTGCATTTAAGCTGTCCAGTGAACAGAGACTGGATTGAGTATGCAGGCTTCTTGCCATAAGTTCTGCTTATATCTCACTACCCCCAGCTTGGGGACCCTTTTGTAATAGGCAATCAGCAGCAGCTTGGGTTCTGCCCTAGGTCTCTGTGGTCTTGAGTCCCTATGCCTGGATATGCCTGGATTTCTAACTTGCTATTGTCAGTGGCCTTACAGACTGCATCTGTAGCAAGGGAGACCCTAGCCATACTGTCTCTGTGTGACTCCAATCTATACCATAACCAAGTGAGAGGTAATAGTCTGAACCAACAAGTCTGGGATGCATATCTCCTACCTGATCTTGGAGATTATTTTTCTTTGTCTTTGATTCAACATTTGTGGAGACCTTCAGTCTCTATGTTCTTCCAGAGTCTTAATCAAGAGGGATTTGTCTGTTATTTTATTTGCTGATTCTGATGGGACACTTTTCCAAGGAATGCCTTACATAGCCATGTTTATGACATCACCTGATCATTGTTTTTTATTAAGTACTTAAGTACCTCAGATCACAGTGTTGTCCTGCTCTGAGGATAGCCATTATTACAACTCAAATTGGGGCAAAAGTGTCAGAGGAGATTTAAAGTTGGTACAGTTCTTAAAATCCATCGAAAGAAGTTAAAAGACCACCTTTACAGTGAAAGTGCCGAGTCAAAAAAATGCAGCTTCAAAGAGACAAAGGAAAGGCTCCTAGAAGCCTTGCTGGCCCCTTCCACACCACCTCCCTAGGGCAGTGTGGAGCTGGCCTGTTCTGTTTTTGTGGGTCTCTAGCCTTGTTCTAGCTGGCATAAACTGACCTGGGAATTGTCTCTCTAGCTTGCCCATCTCCTAGAATGTACCCTCCAGGGACAAACAGCTTGAGACAGTGAAAGGGATGTAAGAAACATTTGAATTGGTGGGCTTGTGGCCAAAACTCACCCACTTTTAAGACCTACAGTGAAGCAGTCAGGAGAGGGAGAATGTATATTTCCCAGGGAGTATAGGGGGCCCTGGTTTGCTATTTACAGGGAAAGTCACCACAAAGCAAAAGTTCAAGAAAATAGGCTAAGAAAATACCAGGAAGATCTTTCAGTTTGCATACACATTGGGCTAACTTCTTGATAGAAGCTCTGAACTTTGAGTACACCAGTCAATGCAAAACCAATTTTCAAAGACTCTGAAAGGTTTTTGTTGCTGTTGTTTTTTATAGGTTTGGTTAGTTTTCTTAGTTCGTGGTACTCAAAATCTTTCCCATATCACTACATGGATAAAAATTCAAGAAACAGACAGTTCAGGGACTAAATCCCAGAGTTAGCACTTTAAAATATCAGCATGTATGGTGTGCAATAAAACATTACAAGACAAAAATAAGCAAGAGAATATGGCCCATCAATGAATAAGATCAGACTGTGGGCATACTGAACAAAGACTTTAAAAAACTGATCTTCAATATGCACAAGGAGATGGAGAAAAATACAGGGAAAGAACAAAAGGGTATCAGGAAAACAATGCATGAATAATTCGCTTATAACAAAATATATTATAATAAAATGTTATTAAAAGTGTTATAAATTTTATATAAGAATAAAACATAATTACTGAATTTGAAGACCTCAGTAACTGAAATAAAAAACAATTTCCAGAAGGATTTCAAATGAGAGTTAGAGCTGGCAGAAGAAAGAATATCAATGAACTCAAAGGTTGAAAATTGAAATGAGTCAGGCTGAGGATTAAAAAGAAAAAAAGAATTAGAAAAATCAAACATAGCTTAAGACACATGCGGGACACCATCAAGTGTACTAATATATGCATTATTGGATTCCCAGAGGGAGAAGAAGAGAAAGGAAAAGAAGGAATATTCAAAGAAATGATGACAGAATAGTTCCCAAACTTGCTTAAAGATGCGAGTATGTACATCAGAGAAGCCCAGAGATAACCGAACAAGATGAACTTGAAGAGAAATGTGTCTGGAAACATGGAAGTCAAATTTTAAAAACAAAGGACAAGGAAAGAATTCTGAAAGCTGCAATACAAAAACATCATGTTATATCTAAGGGAGTCCCACTTAGATTAAGTGATCATTTCTCATCAGAAACCACAGAGACAAAGAAACAGTGGATTGTAATACCTGAAGTCAGTCCTAAGAGAAGACAATCGTTTATCAAGAATTTTGTATCTGGAAAAACCTTTCTTCAAAAGTGTGGGAAAGATTAAGGCATTCCCAGATTCACAAAAGTTGAGAGCTGTCCTATAAATAATGCTAATGAGAGTTATTCAGATTGAAAAGAAAAGACACTAGACAGTGAATTAAAGTGATTTAAAGAAATAAAGATCTCCAGTAAAGGTAGCTATTTGGCAAATCATAAATTTTAGTTATACTATATTGTACTTTTTGTTATATAACTCAATTTCTTACTTCTAACAGGTATTAAAATGCAATTTCAGAAAAATTAAAGATCTATTTATGGCTTTAGACGTAAATGTATGAAGACACAGTTTGTAACAACTACAAAAACAGGTGGGGGGAAGGAAGGCTATAGGAATAGTGCATGTACATGCTATTGGAGTTAAGTTGAGATCAAATAAAAATTATTGTTATATATTTATGATGCTGAATGTTATTCCCATGGTAATCACAAAGAAAATATATGAAAATTAGGAAAAATATGAGAAGGGACTTAGTATGGTATGATACAAAGAATCGAATACTATGTGAAAGGAGGCACTAATGGAACAATTGAGGGACCAAAAAAGTTTTAGACTTGCAAAGACTGAACAGAAAAATGGCAGATAAAGTCCTGTTAATTTAAATATAATTGAAATAAAATCTCCAGTAAAACGGCAGGGATTTGCATAATAGATAAAAACAGATGACCCAATGGATGCTGTTTTTAAGAGAATCCCTTTACATTCAAAGACATACACAGATTGAAAATGAAAGGTTAGAAAAAATGTATACCATGCAAGTTGTAACCAAAATAGAGCTGATTTAGCTATATCAATGTCAGACAAAATATACTTTAAATTAAAACTGTTACAGGGGACAAAAAAGCCCATTATATATAGATAAAGGAGTTCAATTCAATGTGAAAATAGAACACTTATAAAAACATATGTGCCTAACAGGAATCCCTTAAAATATATGAAACAAAGATTGAGAAACTTAAAGGAAGCACTATTCAGTTCTACAAAAATAATAGGGGATTTTAACATACTATTTTCAGTAATGAATAGAGTATATAGACAGAAGATCAATAAGGGAATATACATGAACAATACTCAAAACCAACTAGACCTAACAGATATAGAGAGAGCAATTCACTAACAGCAGCAGAATACATATTCTTTTCTAGTGCACATGGATCATTCCCCAGGATAGGCCACATGTTAGGTCACAAAACAATTCTCAATAAATTCAAAAATATTGTAATCCACACAATATATCTTCTCTAACCACATTAAAATGAAACTAGAATCGATAACAAAGAGAAAATGGAGAGTTTACAAATATGTGGAAATAACTAGTAAGGAGATTGAATCACGATTCAAAAAATTCCCAACAAAGAAAAGCTTAGAAGCCAGTAGCTTCACTGGGAAATTTTTACCAACCATTCCAAGAAAAGCTAGCAACAATCCTGCTCATATTCTTCAAAAAAATGATAATCTCAATTGATGCATAAAAGACATTTGACACAACCCAGCACCAATTCTTGATAAAAACACTTAGAGAAGTAGGAATAGAAGAAAACTTCCCCAACATGATAAATGGCATATATGAAAAAATACAAACTGCAACATGCTTAATGGTGAAAGACTTAAAGCTTTTCCTCTAAGGTTAGGAACAAGATGAAAAGAATGTCCACTGTTTTCACTGTTAAACAACATTGTACTTGAAGTTCTAGCTGGAGCAATTGGGAAAGAAAAAGAAATAAAATGCATCCATATGGGAAAGGAAGAATTTAAAATGTCCTGGTTTGCAGATTTTATGATCTTATATGCAGAAAACCCTGAAGAATCCACAACAAAGCCTTTAGACCTATCAAATGAATTCAGAAAATTGCTGGAATGCAAAGTCAATACCCAAAAATCAGTAGTGTTTCTACACACTAGCAATGAACAATCTGAAGAATCAATCAAGAAAAAAATCTATTTACACTAACAGTGAAAAAAATCAAATAACTAGAAATAAATTTAACCAAGATGTAAAGGACTTATACACAGAAAACTACAAAATTTTGCTAAAAGAATCAAAGAACTACTCTAGAAGTCACTCTTATGAAAGCTTCAGTAAGACATCGCTACCTATCAAAGCTTGCCAAACCCCAACCAAAACCATTCCTGCCAATCCTAAGACTGCCTTGGGCATTATATAAAATTCTACAAAGGTTCCATGCACTAGGGTAACTTTCCAGAAACCTACAACCTCCAGGTGGTTCCCTGGACTAGATAAGTCCTGAAATGCAGAGGGGCCGGCCTCTCCAGAACATCAGCAAGTCCCAGCCCCAATCCCGAGTTATCAACAGTCCCTTTCAACATGAAAGAGTTAGAATGGGCATAGCCTAAATACACCTAAACAGTGGGGAAAAGATTCAAGTTGATAGTGGAATTATACAGAGAAAGTAGGGTTTAACAAATGAATATGATTGCTGAATCATTATATTGATATTTCTTTTAGTCTCCAGTATCTTAGAGCAGCTAGATGTAAAAACCTAAAATTGTGGACTTGTAAGCCATACCAAACTCTGAAATCTGTTCTACAATTTATTGTTGCAATGTACTTTGAAATTTATTACTTTTTTGTATATACGTTATTCATTCCCCCCCAAAAAAAAGAAAAAAAGAGAAAGAGTATGACAGAGAAGATAGGATTTAACAGATGAGTATGAATACTGAATCATTATATTGATACTTCATTTGGTCCCCAATGTCTTGAAGCAGCTAGAATAAAAAATCATGGAACTATAACCCATACCAAACTTTCAAATCTGTTCTATTACTATTTGTTAAAATGTACTTGGAAATGTATTGCTTTTTTGTATATATGTTATATTTCACAATAAAAATGTTTGAAAAAATCAAAGAAGAACTGATTAAATGGAATTAAAGTTTGTGTTCATGGACAAAAAGATTAAATACTTGTAATATGACAATTCTACACAAGGCCATTTATACAATCAAAATAATCCCAATCAAACGTCCAACAACCTTCTTTGCATTAATGAAAAAGTCAATCAGCAAATTTATATGGAAGACTGAGGGGTCCTGAATGGCCAAAAACGTCTTGAACAAGAAAAGCAAACTTGGAGGACTCATTCACACTTCCAAATCTTAAAATGTATTCCAAACCACAGTAATAAAATTAGCATGATACTAGCATAAGGACAGACATATATGGAAATGGAATCAAATCGTGAGTTCAAAAATTAATGATCACTCATTCTAATCAAAAAGGGGAAAATCAGTTTAACACGTAAGGTATCAAGTGACAAAGAGTTCAAATAGAGTTGAGAGGCTACTCTGGAAGTCTCTCTTTTGCAAGCTTCACTTAGACATGCTACCTATCATAGCTTGCCAAATCCCAACTAAAACCATCCCTGCTAATCTTAAAGAACACCTTGGGTGTTTATATAAGATTCTAAAAAGGTTCCATGCACTAGTGCAACTTCCCAGAAACCTACAACTTCCAGATGGGTCCCTAGACTAGAGAAGTCCTGAAATGCAGAGGGACCAGCCTCTCCAGAACATCAGCTATTTTCACCCCCCATCCCTATATTGACAGCCCTTTCCAAAATGAAAAATCCAGAATTGGCATAGCCCAAATACCCCTAAAGAATGGGAGAAAGATCAAAGATGATGATGGAGTCTTAGAGAAAATACTGTTTAATAAATGAGTATGATTGCTGAATCATTATATTGATATATCTTTTAGTCTCCAGTATCTTGCAGCAGCTAGAAGTAAAAACCTAAAATTGTGGAACTGTAACACATACCGAATGTTTAAATCTGTTCTACAACTAGCTGTTGTGATGTGCTTTAAAATGTATTGCTTTTTAATATATATATGTTATTTTTCACAAGAAAGAAAAAAAATTAAAAAATAAAAATAAAAAACTGTGATATAATCAGTGTGGAAAAAGCAAGTTATTATTGTTTTCGCTTCAAAAAATAATTAATCATCACATTCATGGCCAACAGATTTTTGACAAGGCTTCCAAGTCAACTCAATTGGAAAAGAATAATCTCTTCAACAAATATTGCTGAATAAACTATATGTCTAAATGCATAGGAATGAAGGGGAGCCTCTATTTCATACCATATACAAAATTAACTCAAAATGAATCAAAGTCCTAAATATAAGACCTGGAATTATAAAACTACTAGAAGAAAACATAGGGAAGCATCTTCAGGATTTTGTGTTAGGTAATGGTTTCTTAAAGTTTATACAAACAACATGAAAAATAAAAGAAAAAAAACTGTTAAATGGAAGGGGCCACATCAAAATCTAAAACTTTTGAGAATGAAATGATTTTATCATGAAATTAAGTGACATCTTACAGAATGGGAGAAATTATTTGGAAACCACATATCAATAAGGATTTCATATCCATATATATAAGGAAATCCTACAACTCAACACCAGAAATGAAAAAAAAAAACTCAATCAAAAAATAGGTAAAAATTTTGAACACATTTCTCCGAATAAGATTTTAAAAAGCTCAGTATCATGATCCATTAGGGAAACTCCCAGAAAAAGTAACATGAGATAGCATTTCACATCACTAGAATGGGTACTATTAAAAAACAAACAAACAGATATTTACAAGTGTTGGAAAGGATGTGGAGAAATAGGCACTATCAGTCATTATTAGTGGTAATATAAAATGGTGCAGCTTCTTTGGGAGACAGTTTGGTGGTTCCTCTGAAAAGTTAAATATATAATATACATATGACACCACAACCTGATTTCTAGATATATACTCAAAAGAAGTGAAATCAGGGACTTGAATGGATATTTTCACACTGTTGTTCATAGTGGCATTATTCACAATTGACACAAGATAGAAGCAATCAATTTCTATTAACTGATGAGTGGATAAATCAAATGTGGTACATACCTGTAATAGGATATTATTCAGCCATCAAAAAGGAATGACATTCTATACATGAAACGACATGGATGAAGTTTGAAGACATCACATTGAGTGAAATATACCAGACAGAAAAGGACAAATATTGTATTATGTCACTGGCATGATATAATTAGAATAGGCAAATTCATAGCCAAAAACTGGAATATAGGTTGCCATGGCCACACTGGAGGTAGGGAATGGGAAGTTAATGCTTAAATTGTAGAGTTTTCATTTGAGAATGATGGAAATGTTTTGGTAATATATGGTGATCATGGTACCCCAACACTGTGGACATAATTAACAGCACTGTAATAAATATATTTTAATGTGGTTAAAAGGGGAAATTTTTGTTTCTTTATATATATTAGTAGAATAACAATTTAAAAATACCTTAGGATTGTACAACATAAACAGTGAACCCTAGTTAATGGACTATAGTTAATAGTGCAATTATAAAAATGCTCCTTCTTCAATTGCAGCAAATATACCATAATAATGTAAGGTGTTAATAATAAGTTAGAATAAGTGAACTCTGTATTTTTTTTTTATCTTACTCACAGATTTCCAACACATTTTATTTTGCTGACCACTGGTTTATAGTTTGGAGGACCAACATCTTCATAAATTCCTATAAAATGTCCAATCAATTTCAGTTCTACAGCAGCCCCACGTCCTGCACGTGTGCGTGTAGCTTCGTCTCCAGGGAACACCCGTGTAAAGACTGCTACCCACTCCTTCCAAGGAGGCCACAGCTACCAGGGAGCATCGTCTTCCTGGAGAGTTTTCTTTGACAAGAAGTCGGTTGGTTCAGCTCTAATGCTTAGAAACAGGAAGCATTCGGAAACTTGCAGAGACATGGGACTTTTACTCTCACAATGACAAGACCCTCAAGGACCCAGTGCACTTGTGCATGATAACAGAAATACCTAGTTGTCAAATAAGCCAAAATATAAGGAAGCCTCGTTTAAGTAACACAGATAAACACCTTTGTATATCGCCTATTTCTTCTAGAACCACAACATTTAATTCAATGACAAATATAGGTCCCATGAAGACAAATTTTATAAAACTAAAATCTAGTTGTCTTAAATTGTACTTTAGGCAAAACCCTCCAAATATTTCTAAAATAATGCTAAAAGGGGCATCTGATTATACAAGGTCAATAAAAAATTAAGTATTTATTTGAATAACAAGTTTAAGCTGTAAGGTTAGCAATGCATATTTTAACACAGATCACGAAAAGCATGTACAAAAATGTATTGTCGTGAAGGACAAAATGATGTTGTCAATTAGGCTAATTAGCTGCTGATTTTAATAAAACAAAAAGCCTGAAATCACTATACAAAATATAAAATGTGTTAAATACTACCATCTTTAGACAGTCTTTATTATTGATTATATTTAAAAATTATTTATGCAGTTAATTATATATTGAATTGTAAATGATATTATATATGAACCCCTTTTTGGAAGGGCAATTCCTTGTTACACTATAGAATATATAATTACATTGAAAAAGTATCATTTTTTACTATCAGCAAGGAAAACATTTATTGGTATTACTGCAAATAACTGGAAGACTACAAAAATAAAAAGAAATAAAATTTCTTTTTTGCCTTCAAAGTGCTTTCCATGCAGATGGATGCACTTGTCCGGTATAAGTGAAAGCACTAGTGGACAGTGTCCTGGGTCAGAGATGGAGATGCTCCTGAATTGTAAGACTGGACAGATGTAAGACTAGTGAAACTGTGCAGCTCTCTTACTATTGTGATACCACTGTGTTACTGACCAGCTTTGTCTTTCCAGGACACCGTTCAAGATAGCAAAAATCAGATTAAACTTAGAATGATAAATAGACAAAATGAAAGACACTGACTATGGCTTTACACTAATGTCTGTGTCAGGCGAAAGCACCTTTAAAAGAGTCTGTCAGCAAGAGATAAGTGTCTAAAGATTCAAAATAAATCAACGGTATTGGATAATAATATAATTCTCAACTCAGAAGCTGCCTCAAGATTAGGTGCAGCTTCAGTTAACGCAATAGGAAAAGAAAGCAATGGGCTCTACTTTACTAATTGTATCCATTCACAAACCAACTTAAGTCACCGGATGTGGCGACACAATGAGATCTTTGTGACTTATGGTTTTTAATTGAAGTAATGGATCTATGTAAAAACAAAACCGGAGAGCTGCTGCAACCGGAATTAGGAGGCAGTGCTGGGCATGGGACGTTCTGAGTGGTCACTGAAAGGGCAATTTCTATGCGCCAGGGCTTATCTATGACTCTAGTCATGCCTTTGTCCTTCTCCACAACCCCAATAACCCATGCCTGGTGGCTTCCCCCATACTCAATCGTGGCATAGAACTGAGTGGCCTGCTAGCACAGTTAGCAGATCACAAAGCCTCCTGACATCTCTGGGCAGGTCCCATGCAAGAGGATGAACATGTTCCTGCAAACCTTGATCGTGGCAGCTCTTTTGGCCAGGACAGGAAAGTTGTGGACGGATGACACCTCATTCCTCTGCTACTTGGCAAGTTTCTGTGAGTGGCCCAGGATCCTGAAGCCCGTGACTTTGGTGACTGCACCAACGTGTTCATGAGCCCTGCAGCTCTTCTGTTGAGCCTTGCTATAGTCACCATTGCTTCTTGGTATGTCAACTCTACATCTTCCCGGGTGACCGCTAGTTTAATTTTATTCCATTTTTCAGGGATTTCCAGCCACTGATGCCTGGCCACGGCCACCTGTGTGCCCAGTGGTCTGGTCAGAACAAGCACGTCTCCCAGCACGACATTATCTGACATGATGAACACATTGGGATGGCAGACAATCGTAGCAACTCCCCCTAACATAATCCAAAGGTTTAATACTGTTTGACCACCTGTGACTGACGACACTGCTTCCTCTGCCATGTCTTTAAAAGCCTATATAATTAGGGGCATCATTTTATCCCTTTCCCTGTCGGTCATCTTACAGCTGATCTCAAGGAACATGAGCATGCTGTTGTATTCCATGACACCCATTGTGTAGAGGTCGCCGAGGACATTGGCAAAGGTTATCCTGTCCACCGTGTAAAGGGTGCCCATGATAGGTAAATGTGGTAGGCGGTCTGCACCAAGTAGGGGCCTCTGTACCTCAATGGGATGACACAGGTGCCCATCCCAATGCCAAATCTGCTACCAAGAGCTGCTCATCTTCCTGGAAGTGGTTTTATTGAAAGGACTCCAGCAATTTCTGTAAGATATCTTGGGGCATTTTGCAGCCCGTGTCCTTCAGCTCAATGAACCTGATCACCCAGAAGCTCTTGCCAATTTATGATTTTCTGGGTCAAAGGTTTCCCATACTGACGTGGCTCTTGGGTGTATACATCTAAGGGTTGGCACTTTCCCCTCACTCTCCAAGTCTGCTAGTTTCTTTACAGATCCACCAGCTAGCCTTCCTCCTCCCTCTCCCCCTCCTCCCCCTCCTCCTCTTCCTCCTCCTCTTCTGAGGGCCCTCCCACAATGCACTGGGCCCCGCACCCGGACACCACCTGAAAACAAAGTGCGGCTGCCCCCAGGTGGAGGAATGTCCGGGTCTAGGTCCTGAACAGTGTTTTGTTTTGGTTTTCCAAAAACCTACAGCTCCTCCAATAAAAAAATATATATAAATTTAAAAGAACTAAGCCAGAAAACAAAAAAGTAACTTGAGAAGGCAAATATTACATTACCTTCAAAGAAGCAATAATATGACTTGACAACTGACTTTTCAAAGGAAATGATGAAAATAAATAAAAGATACGACCAAATTCTTGAAGGAAAACACCCGCCAGCCTGTATGCTATATACAGTGGATGTATTCTTCAAAAATACAGGTGAAATAAAAATATTGTCAGACACATGAGAGAAGTGAACATCCATACATTTAACTTAAAAGAAAAGCAAAATGAAATATCTGAAGCAGAAAGAAAATTATTCCAAGTGGAAAAAAAGAAATAGGAAATGGAATACGAAGCAATGAAAATGGTGAAATATCTGGGCAAACTTTAAAATTGTGTGAAATGCTAATAACAATGTCTTACAGGGTTTGAAATATGTGTAGAATTATAACATGTGACAGTAGTAATTCAAAATGTTAGAGGGAAAAGTGAGTTAATAGGTTCTAAAGTTGCAGTATTATTGGGGAAGTGGTGGAAGAAGTAATGCATATTGGACTACAGTAAGTCAAGGATGTATTTTGTATCACATGATAACAACTTATGGAAATATTTTGTGAGTACTAGTTGAAATACTAAAATAATAGAGTGAATATAAATGCATTAATCAAAGGAAAAATAAATGACCAAATTATATGTGTCGTTCATAAAAGATAAGAAGGGTGAGAAAAACAGTAAGATAACATGGCAAATAAATCTAAGATGCTGGTTATAAATAAAAATGTATGAGAAATTGTGTTAAATATAATGGGTTATATTATCTCCAATTAAAATATTAAAATTGACAAATTAAACTTAAAATGATAAGCTGCTTACAAATTTTAAAAACAGACATGTAGAAGATTGATGGCTAAGCGATTAAAAATAATATTCTATGCAAATAGTAACTGAAAGAAATGTGGAATAGCAATATTAATATTAGAAAAGGAGAAAAACTTTCATTCCTATAGATAAAAAAGATATCTCAAAAATTAATTAAGCTCAATTAATTAAGGGTCAATTAATGAGGAAAACATAAAAATTCAAATGAGCTCTGCATATATTATGTTGAGTGGAATAAACCAGATGCAAAAAGACAAATATTGAATGATCTCGCTAATATGAACTACCTAGAATAAAGAACTTCATAGAGATGGATCATAGCTTACAGATTAACAGGGGCCAGGGAATGATGGAAATGCAGACTTATTGCTTTACCAGTTCAGAGTTTGTATTTGAGGTAATTAAAAAGCTTTGATAATAGATGTTGTCTATGGGAGCATAATATTGTGGATGTACTTGATTCGGCTGAGTTGTACACTTGAAAATGGTTAAAATGAAAAATTTTGAGTAGCATACATATTACTGCAATAAAAAGTTCAAGGAAATTGTATGTATTGAATAATGTAAATTAAGATATTTATAAAGAAAACAAAATGGCAAAAGAAAAAAGACAAGTAGATATATCAACTATTCCTATGTAATATTTCAATGCACCTTTCACAGTAACCAGCTGAATAAGCAGATAGTAAGCCAGTAAGGACAAGGACAACTGGAACATCAAAATAAACAAATTATATTTAATTGATATATATAGAGAGAATATAGATTTTAAAACCTTAATAAATATTAGCAAATCAAGTCTAGTGATATATAAAAATGATTATGCATAATAAATGAATGGAATTTATTCCAAGAATGCAAGCTTGGTTTACTATATCAAAATCAGTTGATGACATTACAGTTTAAAAAGGAGAAAAATATATATATACTAATTCTAGATAGATACATAAAAAAGCACTTCACAAAATTGAAAAAAAACTTAGCCGCTTAGGAATAGTAAGAAACTTCACCAATTGAAAAAAGAGTATTTTCAAAATATATATAGTAAGTGTGATGATTATGTTCCTGTGAAAAATTGGCCATGTTATAGTGTTCTGTTGTTTGGTCAAGCAAACACTGGCTTGATTGTTACTGGGAGGATATTTCATGGATTTAAATCGTCATTAAATTGGTTGCAACTCTGGCTGATTACATGTATAATCAATTGAGGAGATTGCCTTCAACAGTGGGAAGATTCTCGTCCAATCAGGTAAGGCTTTGAAAGGAAAAGTGATGATATCAGCAGTCAGAATGGGGGATTTCCATTTCTATTTCAGCCAACCAGCTTCTGGGGAATTCATTGAAAACTTTCATCATAGTTTCCAGCTTACAGTCTGCCCTAATGATTTTGGATTTCCTATATATACATTCATGTGAGCCCATTCCTATAAAAAAAATCATAATATTTACATTGCATATTCTATAGGTTATGTTTCCCTAAAGAACCCTGACTAATACAGATTTTAGTACTGAAGATAGTTTTTGAAAAACAGAATCATAAGGATGAGATTTCTGAATTGATTCTGGAGTTTTGGGAATTGGTTCTTTAACCTGACTAGATTACAAGGCATTAATAACTCTATGGCACTGATAGTCCATGGCATGAATTGGCTAAGAGATATGCAAAATATCACCACTGAATACGACTACTCAAATGTTTATAAGACACAAGGCTCTGGGTGAATGTGTTTCTGACACCTTAACAAAGTTTGGTATAGTTAAAAAGTATAATGATGATGGTTGGTCATTCCTAAATTCACTGAATGCAGTTGTAACAGAAAGGGATGAATAGGCTATATAAACAGAGGATCAATAAAGAAAGAGGGAACCTAAATAATATGATAAACGAACTAACCTAAAAGACCTATATAAAACACTGCACCCCAAAACAGCAGGATATATATTTTTTACAAGTGTTCATGGACTATACTACAGGGTAGACCATATGCTGGGACACAAATCAGGTCTTAATAAATTTAAAAAGATTGAAATCATAGAAAGCACTTTCTCTTCCCATAATGGAATGATGCTGTAAATCAATAACAAATGGAGAATCAGAAAGTACGCAGATATACGGAGATTAAACAACATGCTCTAAAATAATCAGGGGGTCAAATAAGAAATTGCATGAGAATTAGTAAATGTCTTGAGAAGAACGAAAATGAGAACACAACATAACAAAACCTATAGGATGCAATGAAGGCTAGGCTTGGAGAGAAACTTATAGCTCTACATACATATCTACATTAAAAAGGAAGAAAGTTAAACTGAACAACTGGACAATGGACAGCAAACTAATCCCAAAAAAGCAGAAGCAGAAGGAAAGAAATAACAAAGATGAGAGCAGAAATTAATGAAATGGAGAATAAACAATGCAATAGAGAGAATTATAAGAACAAAAGTTGGTTTTTTGAGAAGACAGTAATATTGACAAACCCATAGCTAGGCTGAAAAAGAAAAAAGAGAGATGATGCAAATGAATAAAATAAGAAATGAGAGGAGGTATTACCATAGACCCTGAAGAAATAAAAAAGATCACAAGAGGTTACTACGAACGACTTCATGCCAACAAACTAGCCAACTTAGATGAAATGGACAACTTCCTAGAAATGTATGAGCAAACTTCTACTGACTCTAGAAGAAAGAGAAGACCTTAATAAACCAAATACAAGTAAACGGATTGAATCAGTCATCAAAAATCTATCAATAAAGAAAAGGCCGGGATGGGGTGGCTTCACAGGTGAATTTTACCAAGCATTCATAGAAGAATGAACACCATTCCTGCTAAAACTCTTCCAAAGAGTGGAAGAAGAGGGAACACTAACTAAATCATTCTAGAAACCAACATTACACTAATACCACAGCTGGATAAAGATAATACAAGAAAAGAAAAACTTCAGACCAATCTCTCTAATGAATATAAATGCAAATCCTCAACAAAATGCTTATAAATTGAATTCAACAGCATACTAAAAGAAATATACACCGTGACCAAGTGGGTTTTATCCCAGTTATGCAAAAATGGTTAAACATAAGAAAATCAATTAATGTAATAAGCCAAATTAACAAATCAAAGGGGGAGAAACACATAATCATCTTGACTGATGCATGTATTGGTTTCAAATTGTTAGTACCCCAGAAAAGTCATGTATTCTTTCCTAATCCAATCTTCTGGATGCAGACCTATTGTTTAGAATGGAAACTTTGATTGGATTGTTTCCATGGAGATATGACACACCCAGTTGTTGGTGTGGCTTTTTTATTAGATGGAGATATGACTCTGCCCATTCTAGGTGGGCCTTTATTAGTTTTCTAGAGTCCTTTAAACATTTTGAAACATTTCAGAGAAACCTCAGCTGCAGATGCTTGGAGGGCAATTACTTCAGAGTTGATGGAGACACTGGGAGAAGTGTTACTTCAGAGCCAACAGAGACACAGACATTTGGAGATTCTTGGAGATGCATGAAGTGCTGACAGAGAGAGCAGCAGCCTAGACACGGACATTTGGAGATGCAGAGCCCAGCAGATGTCACCATATGCCTTCCCATGAGATGCTAAGCAAGCCAGACCCAGAGGTTTGTGTCCCAGTGGAACTAAGTGGAGGCCCACAGATGCTTACAGAGGAAAACACTGGCATCAGAAGCTGGAAGCAGTGGTACCAGGAGCAAGGACCAGCAGATGTCAGCCATGTGCCTTCCCATGGAAGACATTGGTCTTTCTTGAGTCAAAATATCATTCTCTGGATGCCTTAGTTTGTACATTTTTTATGCCCATAGAACTGTAAACTTGGAATTTAATAAGTTCCTTTTTTAATAATTGTTTCATTTCTCAAACCCAAATCAATAGGCCAAGCCCTTGATCTTGAGGCTTACTCTTGTGAAGCTTATGCAGGTAGTGGAGAAGCTCAGCCTAGTATAGTTATGCATAAGAGTTACTCTTAGAGGACCTCTTGTTGCTCAGATGTGGCCTCACTCTCTCTAAACCTAACTCTGTAAGTGAAATCATTGCCTTCCCCTCTATTTGGAAAATGACAACCAGGAGTGAAAGTCTCCCTGGCGTCGTGGGAAGTGACTCCCAGGGATGAGTCCAACACTGGCACCATGGGATCAACAATTCCATCCTGACCAAAAGGGAGGAAAGAAGTGTAACCAATAAAGTATCAGTGGCTGAGAGAATTCAAATAGAGTCAAGAGGCTACTCTGGAGATCACTCTTATGCGAGCTTCAGTTAGACATTGCTACCTGTCATAACTTGCCAAACTCCAATCAAAACCATTCCTGCCAATTCTAAAGTGCACCTAGGGCAATATATAAGATTCTATCAAGGGTTCCATGCACTTGGATAACTTTCTAGAAAGCTACAACTTCCAGAATGGGTCCCTGGACCAGAAAAATCCTGAAACCTAGAGGGCTCACCCTCTCCAGAACAACAGCTAGTTCCATCTCCCTACCACATATTACTGACAGCCCCTTCCAATATGAAAATATTAGAATGACCAAAGCCCAAATATCCCTAAAAATGGGATAGAATAATCAAAGGTAATGGTAGAGTTACACAGAGAAGGTAGGGTTTAACAAATGAATATGATTACTAAATCATTAAATTGATATTTCTTTTAGTCTCCAGTATCTTAGAGGAGCTAGAAGTAAAAACCTAAAATTGTGGAATTGTAACCCCCACTAACTCTGAAATCTGTCCTAAACTAATTGTTGTGCTGTGTTTTGAAATTTATAGCTTTTTGGATAAATATTTTCACAAAAAAGAAAAAAGTCCACAGTGATGATAAAAAAAAAACAATTATTCCTTCCAGTCTCCTATATTCTGGAAAAGGTAGAAGGGAAAATCTGAGATGAAGGTGTGGTAGCCCATGACAAACTCTGGGATCTGTCCTGTAACTACCTGTTGAAGTGTGCTTTGAAAACTACCACTTGTATCTTTCTTTGCTTTGTATATATGTTATATTATACAATAACAAAAGTAAAAAAAAAAATAGAGGGGACAACTCAAAAAAAGTTGTTCCATTTCTGGTATATGGCATTCTGGCAGCATTAGCAAACCAAAATAGATTTTGGTATGAGAGAATGGGGTGCTACTGCAGTTTGCAAATATCAAGCATATGTATAAGGGGAAGATTCTGGAAACATTGTGAGGAACTTGTCAGAGAAGACCCAGGTTGCTTTGAAGAGACTGTTGGTAGAAATGTGTACTCTAAAGAAACTTCCAATGAGGCCTTAGACAGAAATGAGTAATGCATCATTGCAAACTGGAAGGAAGGTGACCCTTGTTTACAAGTACAAGAGAATTTGGCAAAACTGTGTACTGCTATTGGATGGAAGTTATAATTTAAAGGTGATGACCTGGAATACTTAGCTGAGGAAATTTCCAAACTAAATTTGAAAAATGCAGCCTGGCTGCTCCTTGAAACTTATAATAAAATGCAGCAGGAAATAGAAGTTGAGAACTGAACCCATCGATGCAAAAAAAAACTAGAAATTGATGGCCCAGAAAATTCTGGGATTGCAGAAAATGAGACATCAGAGAATAGGTTCCCATGTAAGGATATACCCAAATATGGAAGCAGTCAGCCATTTCAGAAAAAGCTGGGATTGGAAATGAAGTTATCCAGAAAGGATTTATGGCTTTAAAACATTATGTATCTCAGAAATGCCATATTTTAATCCTGATCCAATCTTATGGGAGCAACTGTTTAATCATGATTCAATATTGCCAGATAGAAACTGTTGATTCGATTTTCTCCATGGAGATTTGACATGCCAAATTATGGGTGTGACCTTTTGATTACATGGAGATATGACTTCACCCATTCCAAGTGAGTCTTGATTAGTTTACTGGAGTCCTTTTAAAGCAGAAACATTTTAGAGAGAGTTCAGAGTCAACAGAGAGCAGAGCCAACAGAAAGAGCAGATGCAGATGCTTGGAGAACAGTTATTTCAGAGAACATAGACACGAATGTTTGGAGATGCTTGGAGCCCAGCAAACACTGCCATGTGCCTTCCCATGATATATATGCCTTCCCAACTAACAGAAGTGTTCCAGACCCATTGACCTTTCTCAAGTTAAGGTATCTTTATCTGGATGCCATTGTTTGGACATTTTCATAAGCTTAGAACTGTAAATGTGTAAATTATTAAATTTCATTTTTAAAAGCTGTTCTGTTTCTGGTGTACTGCATTCTGACAGCTGAACAAACGAATACATTAAACAATCCAGAACACAGAGTTGTATCCCAGAGGAACTAAGTGAAGTCCCACAGATGCTTAGAGAGGAAACCATTGGAATCAGAAAGTGGAAACAGTGGAATCAGAAACAAGGACTAGCAGATGCCAGCCATGTGCTTTCCCATGTGGCAGACTTTGGCCTTTCTTGAATCAAGGTATTTTTCTCTGGATGCCTTAGTTTGGACATTTTAATGGCCTTAGAACTGTAAACTTGTAACAATAATTTCCCTTTTACAAGCCTTTTTATTTCTGGTATATTGTACTCCTGCAGCATTAGCAAATCCAGACAAGGCAGAAAAGGCATTTGACAAAATGGATCATCCCTTCTTGAAAAAAAAGTGCATTTAAACATAGGCATTGAAGGAAACTTCCTCAACATGATAATGACCATATATATGAAAAATCCACAACTAACATCATACTCAATGTTGAGAGGCTGAAATCTTCCCTCTAAGATCAGGAATAAGACATGGATGCCCATTGCCACCATTGTAGTTTCACAGTGTGCTAGAATTTCTAGCTAGAGCATTTAGGCAAGGAAAAAAGAAGACATCTGTGCTGGTTTGAATCTATTTTGTACCACATAAAAGCTATGTTTTAATTCTGATGCAATCTTGTGGGGGACAGCCACTTCTTTTAATCCTGGTTCAATTCTGTAGGTGGAAAATTTTGATTAGATTACCACACACACTCGTGGGTGTGACCTGTGACGTGACACATGCAATTGTGGGTGTGATCTATGATTAAATGGAGATGTGGCTTCATGCATTCCAGGTGGGTCTTGATTAGCTTACTGGAATCCTTTAAAAGAGGAAACATTTTAAAGAGAGTCAGAAATGACAGAAACAACATGACAAACAGAAGCCTCAGAGCTGACAGTGCCCAAAGCTGACACAGATGCCCAGAAATTTAGAGATGCTTGGAGCCCAGCAGACATTGTCATGATATGTTAAGCAAGCCAGAACCTGGAGATAGCTATGTGAAGCCAAGAGATAAAAGCCAGCCCTGGAGTAATAAAGTGAGGCACCCCTACAGGAAGAGAGGCTGAAAGCAAAGGAGCCAGGAGCAAGGGACCAGCAGATGTCAGTCACATGACTATCCAGCTGACAGAGGTGTTCCTGATCCATCGGCCTTTCTTGAGTGAAGTAACCTCTTGTTAGTGCCTTAATTTGGATACTTTCACTTCCTTAGAACTGTAAAGTTGTAAATTAATAAATTCCCTTTTTAAAAAGCCATCCCAGTTCTGGTGTATTAGTCTGATAGCTCGCAAACTAACACAGCATCCAGATTGGAATGGAAGAAGTAAAACTGTCACTATTTGCACATGACGTGATCCAGTATTTTAAAACTCTTGAAAAATGACAACAAAGATGCTTGGCTAATAAATGATTTCAGCAAAGTGGTGGGATACAAGATTAACACACAGCAATCAATAGTGTTTTATACAATAGTAATGAGCTATCTGAGGAAGTAATCCAGAAAAAAATTCATTTGCAATAGCAACTGAAATAATCAAGTATCTAGAAATAAATTTAACTGAGGGTGTAAAGGTCTTGTACATAGAAAGCTACAAAAGGAAATCAACATTGACCTATGTAAATGGAAAGGCATTCTGTGTTCATGGATTGAAAGGCCAAATGTCATTAAGATGTCAATTTTACCCAAATTGATATACAAATTCAAAGCAATAACAATCAAAGTTCCAACAAACCACTTAGCAGAAATAGACAAGCTAATTTTCAATGCAATTTGGAAGGACAGGGGCCTTGATTAGTCAAAAGCATCTTGAAAAATGAGAAAGAAGTGGGAGACAACATGGTTCTTGACTTTAAAGCATATTATAAACCACAGTAGTCAAAACAGCATGGTACTGGCATAAAGATAGATGTATTGATCAATGGAATCAAATTGAGAGTTAAGAAAAAGACGCTCAGATCTATGGTCACTTGAATTTTGACAAGGCTCAAAAACTGGGACAGAACAACCTCTTCAAATAAATGCTCTTGAGAGAACTAGATCCATAACCAAACGAATGAACGAGGACCTCTATCTCATGCCCTATATAAAAATGATCTCAAAATGCATCAAAATACTAAATATAAGTACTAGTACCTTAAAACTCCTGAAAGAAAAAGCAGGGGAACATCTTCAATATTTAGTGATAAGTGGTAGTTTCTTAGACTTTATATGCAAAGCATAAGCAATGAAAGAAAAAATAGATAAATGAGAACTCCTCAAAACTGAGTACTTCAATGACCCAAAAGATTTTGTCAAAATGGGAGAAAATATTTGGAAATGAAAACATTTAGCTTTGCTAAAGTTGACAAAATGCAATATATGAGAAATGGGTTGGCTTTTATAATGGGGATTTATTAGTTTACAAATTTACAGTTCTAAGGCCATGAAAATGTCCCAGTTAAGGCATTAACAGTATGACACCTTCTCTGAAGAAAGGCAGCTGGCCTACAGGGTTTCTCTGTCACATGGATGGCATATGGATGGCACCTGATGATCCTTTGCTCTTGGGTTTTGTTGCTTTCAGATTCTGTTTCCTTCATCTTCCATGTGTCCTTACTTGTTTCCCCCAGGCTTTTCTCTCCAAGTTGTCTGTTTCTCTCTGAGCTCTCTTGGCTTTTCCTGTCTTTTATCCTCATAAAATATTCCAGTAAAGGATTAAGAACCACTTTGAATTGGGTGGGTTACATCTCAATGGAAACAAACTAATCAGGAGTTCCCATCCACAATATGTATGGACCCGTGAGAATGGATTAAAAATGCATGTCCTTTGCTGGGGCACCTAACAGCTTCAAGCCAGCACACCACATATCTGTCAGTGCTTGATATGCAGAATATATAAGGAAATCCAATCCTCAACAATAAAAAAACAAGAAACCCAATTCAAAACTGGGCAAAAAGCATGAATAGCCATTTTTCCAAAGAGGAAATACAGATGGCTAAAAAGCAGATGAAAAGATGCTTGGCTTCACTAGCTATTAGGGAAGTGCCAATCAAATCTACAATGAGATATCATTTCATACCTCCTCGAATGGCTGTTATTAAACAAACAGGAAACCACAGGTGTTGGAGAACACATGGAGAAATTGGAACACTTACTCACTGCTGATCGGAATGTAAAGTGGTATAGCAGCTGTAGAGGATCATTTTACAGTTCCTCAGGAAGCCAAGTATAGAGTTGCATTATGACCCAGAAATCCCACTACCTGGGATATACCCAAAGGATATGAAGGCATGGGTGTGAACAAACATTTCCCTATCAAGGTTCTTAGCAGCGTTATTTATAATTGCCAAAAGGTCGAATCAACCTAAGTGTCTATCAATTGATGAATGGAGAAACAAAACATGGTATATATACACAATGGAATATTATTCAGCAGTGAGAAGGAATGAAGTCCTGACACATGCAACAATATGAATAAACTATGAGAACATTATGATAAGTGAAATAAGTCAGTCACAATAGGACAAATATTTTATGATTTCACTGATATGAACTAATGACAATATGTAAACTTATAGACATAAAATATAGAACACAGATTGCCATGACATAGAATGAGGCTAAAAAACAGTGGGCAGTTGCTTAATACGTGCAAAATGTCAAAATGTTTAACTCCACTGAACTTAAATTTGGAAATGAATAGAGATGGCATTAACATGTTATTCTGAGAATAATTAACAGCACTGAATGGTGTGTGATTGTGGTTTAAAGGGGTAGTTTAGAGTCATATATGTCACCAGAAGAAAAGTTGGAGGTTAAAGGATGGAAATATATAACACAGTGAGTATTGTGATGGACAAAAATGCCTATAATTAACTGTACAAATATAAAAAAGTTCTTTCATGAACTTGAAAAAATGTATGACAATATTTCAGGGAGTTAATAATAGAGTAGTATATAGGGAAAATATACCAATTGCAATCTATGGACTACAGTTAACAGTCATATTTTAATAGTCTTTCAACAACAGTTATGAATGTACCACACCAATGCTATGGATCAATAATAGGAGTAGGGATATGGGACATTGGAGGATTTGGGTTTCTTTTTATTTTTATTTCTTCTCCAGAATAAAAGTGATCATGGGGATGTATGCACAACTCTGTGATGATGCTGTGGGCCAGGGATGATATACTTCAGACAGTATGCATGGTGTGTGAATATATTTTAATACAGTTGCCTTTAAAAATAAAGAAAATAGGAAAGAGATGAGCTCAAGGCTTGAAATTCTCAACTTAATCACCATATGAAGGAAATGAAAGTTTTTACATGCATCTTGAAGGAAAATCTTATGTCATATAGTTGTAGACTTCCACATATGAAAATGCAAAATTCCAAGAATATCCAAGGTCATATTGCAGAAGAACAAATCTGGGATATTTAAAAATTCCAATTTCAAGACTTAATTATAAATATCCCTTTTAAGTTTATGGTGTATTAGAGTGGCTAAAGGGAAGTACCTGAAATTGTTGAACTGTGTTCCAGTAGCCTTGATTCTTGAAGAGGACTGCATAACTATGTAACTTTTACAATGTTACTGTGTTTGTGAAAACCTTTCATCTGATGCTCCTTTTATCCAGGGTATGGACAAATGAGTACAAAAAAAAAAAAGAATAAGGATTAAAAATAAATAAATAATAGGGGGAGATAAAGGATAAAAATTGGTGTCATGGTCAGGTTCATGTGTCTACTTGGGCAAGTGATGGTACCTGTTTGTCTGTTTGGGCAAATGCTGGCCTGTCTGTTGCAATGAGGACATTTCATCGAATTAGATCATGATTGCGTCAGCTGCGTCCACAGCTGATTCCATTTGTAATCAGCCAAGGGGCGAGTCTTCTGCAATGCGTGATGCTCAATGTAATCATCGGAAGCCTTTTAAGGAGGATTCAGAAGAGACAGGCTCTCTTCCTCCTTCACTGGCGAGCCTCTCCAGTGGAGTTCATCCAGACCCTCCATCTGAATCGTCGGCTTCACAGCCTGCCCTGCAGATTTTGGACTTTGCGTTCCCACAGTCATGTGAGATACCTTTATAAATTTTATATTTGCGAGTGTTCCCTGTTGATTCTGTTTCTCTAGAAAACCCTAACTAATACAATTGGTTAGATTGAAATACTGTGGATCCATGAGAGGGAGGAGTAAGGGATATGGGATGTATGAGTTCTTTTTATTCTTTTCATTTCTTTTCCTGGAGTGACACAAATGTTCTAAAGTGATCATGGTGAAGAATACACAACTATGTGATGATATTATGAGTCGACTGTATAATATAGTTAGACTGTACATGTGTGGGTAATTCGCAATAAAAATATTTTTAAAAGAGTATGAAAAATATTTAACTATAAATAAACATTGAGACATTTTGGTTTTGTTGCAGTGGCAGCGAGTAAAGTGATGGAAGAGTTCACAAATGGATCTGCACATATTTGGTCATGTGAATTTCATCATAGATCCACTGCAATTCATTGGGACAAAATAAATTGTGTTTGGTAAATTGTGTAGCTATATGGAAGAAAATAAATATGTATGGAGATTGATCATGCATCTAAATATAAAAGCTGAACAAATAATGCTACTAGAAAAAAAACTAGGACAATATCATAATGAACTTGGGGTAGGAAAATAACCCATAATCAGCTCACCAAAAGCACTAATCATAACATTTTTAATTTGTTAAATTTGACTTCACTACTATTAAAAACTTTTGTATATCATAAGACATTGTTGTAGTTAGGTTCAGGTGTCAACTTGGCCAGATGATGGTGCCTGGTTGTTCTGTTGCTGTGACTTAAACCACCAGCATGTGAACTTCATCTATGGCTGATTACATCTGTGGATGGCTAAGGGGAGTGCCTTCCACAACAAGTGAGACTCAGAAAAAGAAGTCAGAAAGAGAGAGAAGTAGCTCAGCACACTTCAGCTCAGCATTCAGAGCTGACGCAGACACAGACATTTGCAATGCAAAGAGGAAACACCCCAGGGAAGGCAGTTTGAATGCAGAAGCCAGAAAGGGCCAGTAGACATTGCCATGTGCCTTCCCATAGGACAGAGAAACCTGGATAAAAGCTAGCTCCCTTTCCTCTGAGGAACTGTAAATTTGTAACTTAATAAATCCCCTTTAGAAAAGCTGGTCCATCTCTGGTGTATTGTATTCCAGCAGCCTTAGCAAACTAAAATAAGCACCATGAAGAAAATGAACAAGAGGCAGCCCTATTGAGAGAGTTTTTAAAATGCATGTATATGACAAATGTCTCACATCTAGAAAACGTAAAGAGCTTGTATAAATAAATAAGAAAAAGTGAAATCCCCCAAATTAAGAGATATGTAAAGAATTAACAAAAAAGAATATCAAAATGATCAATAAGCAAGATAAAAGGTGTTAAACATATTTACTGCTCATAGTAATTCAAATTAAAACCACAATGATTTATCACTACACACATACCAGAATGTATAAAAATTAAAGACCCACAATGCCAACACTTGAAGATTTGGGATAAGTAGAATGCTTTTATATTGCCAATGGAATTATAAAATAGTACAAACTTTATAAAAAAATGTTAGTATCTATACTTGTTTAAATTTACTTGGAAATGCATTACTTTTTTATGTATGTTATATTTCACAATAAAAAAAGTATCTACTAGTGCTAAACATAAGCTTACTCTATAATACATTTATAATTCATTTATTAATACATATCCAACAGAATGCATGTTGTGACTTAAGACTTATGCACTTTATGTAATTTATAGATTAAAAATAAATAAGATGATATCATATTATTATTGACAGTTTTACAATGTACATTTGCCAAATTAGGTGAAATGGGCAAACTCCTTGGAGCTTGAAATTATGTAAACTTGTCACAAGAACTAGAAAATCTTATCTGTCCTACATCTCTTAAATAAATTGAATCTATTATCAGAAACCCTCCAAAAATGCTTTCTGCCAGAGAACTTCACTGGTGAATTCTTCCAAATATTTAGGACAGAAATAAAACCAATTTTCCCTAAGTCTTACAGAGAATAGAAAAGGAAGGAACACTTCCTCACTTTTTGTGGGGCCAGCGTAACCTGATATCTAAGCCTGAAATAATAGTAATTTCAAAAGAAATAATGCAGCACTATATCTCTCAAGAACATAGTTGTAAAAACACTATAGATAAACCTAGTAATAAATCCACCCCTGTAATACATGAAAAAGATAATGCAGAAGGACCTAGTGGGGATTACTATTGTTATTTCAGGAAGCAAAATGGATTTATTACTTAAAAAATAAATAATTTGATATGATGTATCATATTAATAAAATAAAGGAAAAAATCACATGATCACTTCATTAGATGAAGACAATAGCATTTGATAAAATTCAACACTTCCAGGGCTTAACATTGAGTTTAAAATGCAAAGTAGCACAGACTATAATTTTTTTTTATTTTATTTCGTTTTATTTATTTATTTAGTTTGGCATGGGCAGACTCCGGGAATTGAACCCAGGTCTCCGGCATGGCAGGTGAGAATTCTGCCACTGAGCCACTGCTTCACCACCTACTATTAATTTTATAAAATTCAAAAGGAGGCAGACTGATTTGAGGTATTAGACATCACTCAGTCAGTTAATAACCTTTGGGTAAAAGATAATGACACAGAAGAGGCACGAGGGATTTTTTTAGTGTATTGACAGTGTTCATTTCTTGAGCTGGTTGTTGGTTACATGGGTGCATTGGCCTTGTGAGAATCTTTTTAGCTATTCACTGGTGATTTGTGAAGTTTTCTACTTGTGTTATTCTTCAATAAAAACATCATATTTATAATCAACCCATACAGCTATAAAAAGACATACAATTTTGAGACTCTTTCAGAACAAAAAATAAAACAGGATAAAGTAAGTATGCCATATTGAAAATACATCTTATGTTATCATATATTCCAGCTATAAATTTTGAAGAATATTAGGAAAATAAAAGGTGAACTGTGTAACAATTTGTCAGTCATGAACTCAGGGAAACATACTCTTACTCCACTGCTAGGTATGAGGAGATTGGAAAAATTTTCTAAAGCATCCTTCACATCCTTCAAAGAGGTTCAGATGTCTTTCTATTTGCAAGAAGCCTGCTATGTTTCTGGGGACACACATTTTTAAATGAGTATCATGGGACAATAGAAATAAATATGTACACATTATATAGCCCCTAAAATGGAAATCTTGCTTCAAAATAAAGCATCATTGCCTCAAGAAATTGAAATGAAAACAAAACAAAGCCAACATTTTAAAAAGCCTCTTAAGTATAAATGTATGGCAGAACATTTAAAGAGGAAATCTATGAGCGATGATAAGATTTTATATTATTCAGTAAAATATAATTCTCATCAAATAAAATAATATTTTTCAGTGAAAAAATACAATGTGATGAAACACAGTACCTCATTTATATTTTAGGATAATGCAATTTATTATTCAAATTGCAAATTTGTTTGATCTTTTAGTTAAAATTAATTGAACATATATTATGTCCCATGTACTTTTCTAGGTTCCGAGGATACATAAGCAAGTTTAGTAGAGATAAATTCCTCAGAATGTTACACTAGCAAGAAGGAAGAACAGCATCACAGGGAAAGTCTGAGTTGAAAATGTCATTAAGTACCTAAATCATACCTGGCTTTATCCATGTAATTTACTCAGTTTAACAGCAGTGAGCATAATGAGCTCTAAGAGACACCAGATCATTGGAAGCTGAACCACTAAGCCAACCGCTCTTAAATTTTTAAAGGCATCAAAATCACCCAGGGCCAGTGTTTAAGTGAGTAATTCTGGGCCATGATAAGGATCTGCATTTTGTTTTGTCTTCCTTGGTTTGGTAAAATCCCAAGTGATTCTAATGCAACTAGTTCCAGGATCATACTTTAAGAAATACTGACCTAAGCAAAGGAAACAAGTGCCCAAAAACTTGCCAAAAGTAATGCTCTGCTTTCTTCTTCGTCTGTTTTCACTTCTGACTTGTAGGAAAATATGAGTGATTTAAAAGCTATAGTGGCTTTCATTTCCATTTGTTCTTACAAACACATATGAGTCAAGTAAGTTTCTCATCTGATAGAATCACAGACAATATTTTAAGATATCCATAAGAAATAATGCAGAGCGAAAGAAAATGTAGTTTGTGTATTTGCCTGGGGCATAGTTTTTAATATAATACTTAAAAAATAGTCTTCATTAACCCTCTTAAGAGAAACTAAAGACACACAAAAGAAGGAAGGTCTGGGGAAAAAAAGCCACGACTAGCAATGACCTGATGGAAAATAACAAACATTTTTAATTACTATCATATTTTACCTAGTTTGCTATGTCTCCCAATCCATGAGACCACTATCAGTATTTTATTTTCAAAATGTACTTCCATAAATTATTTTAATAATTTTCCTCTCAGATATGATCACAATATTTGCTTTCTGATGAATCCTTTGTTTTGAAACTATCATTTTCTTGCTATAGCCCCCATCTTTTGAAATTTGGGGTTGTTAAAGAGAAAGCTAGTTTACTGAGTAAACTGCTATGATTTTTTGTTGTTCTGTTGAGTATATAAGCATTTTCTATAGGGCTTTCAATGCTTACAACTTCAATAGTTAATAAAATATGTCCGTTTTGTACAAGCTAAATAAAGTTCAATGTAAAGAGCAATGAGAGAATTTTACATAATCATCTTAAATCTAAGTACAATTACATGCGTAAGCATTTTTAATTTACACTAACTTCTGGCTCCCATTCTCAAATGTGACATAATTTTTAAAAGCTCTTTTCTTAATATTTTTCTGCAACTTTTTTTCTTTTTTAAATGTGATTTTGTTGAGATATAGTCACACACAATGGAATTCATCCAAAGTGTACAATCAATGGCTCCAAGTATCATCACAGAGTTAGTACTCATCACCACAATCAATTTTAGAACATTTTCATTACTCCAATTATAAGAAGGAAAATATAAAAAAAATATATAAAAGAAAACCCAGAATATCACATACCCCTTATCCTCCCATCCCCCAATCATTGATCTAGTACTGGTGTGGTACATTTGCTACTGTTGATGAAAGAATATCAAGACATTATTGTTATAGTCCACAGTTTGCAATAGGTACATTTTCTCCCATATACCATTCTATTATCAACTCCTTGTAATACTGTGGTACATATGTTCTAGTTCATGAAATAACTTTTTTATATTTGTACTGTTTAATCACAGTAGCTATGCACCAGAAGATTCACTATGTTATACATTGTGGTAGTTCGATTCAGTTGTCAACTTGGCCAGGTGAAGGCACCTAGTTTTGTTGCTGCGGACTTGAGCCAATGGTTCGTGAACCTCATCTGTTGCTAATTACATCTGCAGTCAGCTAGGAGGCGGGCCTGCTGCAATGAATGACGTTTGACTTAATTGGCAGGTGCTTAAATGAGAGAGCATGACGTAGCACAGCCTAAACAGCTTGGCATACCTCATTTCAGCATTCGCAGCTCAGCCCAGGCCTTTGGAGATGCAGAAAGAAGTCACCCTGGGGAAAGTTGTTTGGAACCCAGAGGCCTGGAGAGAAGGCCAGCAGAGACCATCTTGTGCCTTCCCACGTAAGAAAGAACCTCAGTGGAAAGTTAGCTGCCTTTCCTCTGAAGAACTAGCAAAATAAATCCCCTTTTATTAAAAGCCAATCCATGTCTTATGTGTTGCATTCCAGCAGCTAGCAAACTAGAACATACATTCTTTTGTTTTCACCTTTAGTTGTCCTTCTGGTAACATATGTGACTCTAAACCTCCCCTTTCAACCGCATTCATTCACAATTCAGCACATTAATTATACTCACAATAACATGCTACTATCACCTCTATCCATTTCCAAACACTTAAGTTCAACCTACTTAAATATTCAGCACGTATTAAGTAAATACCCCTCATTCTCTATACTCATTCTATCCCCTGATAACCTATATTCTAGCTTTTATGTTTTTGAATTTGCATATTATTTTTAGTTCGTATTAGTGAGCTCATACTGCATTTGTCCTCTTATGTCTGACTTATTTCACTCAACCTAATGTCCTCAAGGTTCTTCCATGTTGTTGCATGCTTCAGGACTTCATTCCTTCTTACTGCTGAATAATATTCCATCATATGAATATACCACATTTTGTTTATCCGTTCATTGGTTGATAGACACTTGGATTGTTTCCTTCCTTTGGCAACTGTGAATAATTTTGCTATGAATATCAGTGTGCAATTGTCTGTTTATGTCCCTGCTCTCAGATCTTGTGAGTATATACTGAGTAGTGGGATTGCCTGATCATAAGGCAACTCTGTATTTAGCTTTCTGAGGAACTGTCAAACTGTCTTCCACAGCGGCTATACCATTTTACATTCCCACCAGCAGTGAATAAGTGATCCAATTTCTCCACATCCTCTCCAAAACTTGTAGTTGCCTATTTAATAGTGGCCTTTTCTGTATGTTTAATAGAGGCCATTCTAGTAGGTGTGAAATGGTATCTCATTGTGGTTTTGACTTGCATTTCCCTAATGAATTGAAGATGAGCATCTTTTCATGTGCTTTTTAGCCATTTGTATATCTCCTTGGGAAAAATATCTATTCATTCCTTTTTCCCATTTTTGAATTGAGTTGTTTGTCTTTTAATTGTTGAGTCTTCAGATTTCTTTATATATTCTGGATATCAAACCCTTATCAGATACATGGTCTCTCCCATTGAGTCAGGTGCCTTTTCATCCTTTTGACAAAGTTCTTTAAAGTGCAGAAGTATTCAGTTTTGAGGAGGTCCCATTTATCTAGTTTTTCTTTCATTGCTTGTTCTTTTCCTAATTTTTAAAGTTACACTTTATTTTTTGGAAGTTATACCAGGTTTCAGGAAGACTTTAAAAGTACAAATGACACAGGAAATTGAATAATGTCTTTATTCAATAGTTAATAACAAAGAAATCTAATCGGTAAGAATTATCCAAATGGAGTGTACATGATGCTGTTGTATAAGTAGTCCAAAAGTGGGACTCATTAAGTTTTCATTAGAACTAATATGGCACATCTGAAACGGTATTTGCAATTCATTTTGGAGAATAAGCCACTCCTAGATGTCAGGCATTTTGAGATATATTTCAGGATGTTGTACAACACTTAGGAAATTTCCTACAGAGGGCCAAATCTCAAAATTTGAAGGATGACATAGCAGTCATGATGGAGATTTGAGAGATGAGATTACACAATTGAATGAGCATCTATAAAAAGGATTAGTAGAGATTGCATTACATGGGAAACAAGAGTCCTAAAGGTAATCTTAACCTACCTCAAAACTTCCCTAAAGCCAGACTGGCCAGCTTGAATCAGTACCAGATCTCATGTATTTCAAAGGAATTAGAATTAATATTCAAGGAATAAACTGATCACCATGTAGGAGCTGGTACAATGATTAATAATGATTTTCAATTTGTAGAAATAAAAAAAAGTGATGCCAGTGAAAATGCCACTTTTTCAATTGTCACTCTACTTTGGGTTTAAAATAATTTTTTTCCTTTAGGTATTCAGTCATTTTGTGGTTGCCTCATAAATCAGACCAAAAAGAAAAAAAAATCATAGCAACTATGATGGATTTGCAACTGCAAAATGGAAGTATGCTTTTGTAAATAATCAGTCATCAAAATGTTAATTCTCTTGGTTAGTAACAATAAAAACTTTCTCAATGCTGGGCCAATAAAAGTGGAAAAGAGAAAACATCCTTTTTATATCTTGATATCATTGCTACTTTCAGTACTACACACAAAATGATTCCAAACCACTTCTTTGGAAATGGTTATGGTGAAAACCTAATTTTTTGTATAATAGAAGGTGAGTGGAAATGTGTGTGATGCTACAGCATTTTTGGATAAAATAAAATATTAATGACTCTCAAAAATTGAAATATACTTAGAATTCCTTCTCTTAATCCAATATACCAACTCTTTAAGGTGAAAAGAACGTTAATATGGCCTTCTAGATTTGTGTACGTAAAAATTGTCTGATGCCATTGAACATACAAACATATTGTAATTCTCAGTTATAATGAAGTGAGATGCCCCTAAGTGTTAGAAAAGCCATGAACATATTCTAATTATTACTTTTAAAAAAGTTGTAAAATCAATTTGTTCAGACACATATTAGGCATTTGTTGTGCCAGGCACTGTACTGATGGGTACAAAGTCAAATAAAATGTGGTCTTGCAAAGTGCTCACAATATATTACAAACAAGTAAATCATTAGTGACAGAAAGTATACACAGATTTTATACACAAATATCAAAGTTTGGGATTTTAGCACTTTATTCATAATTGGCTGTAGAGAAATCTTTAGATTGTAAAAATATATATTCTTGCCATTTAAAAAGTTGCAATATTTGTAAACATAGATGGTAAGTCAATGAGATTAAACATTTCTTGCCATCATCATTTTACATATTTCTATATGTTTATCTTGATTATAAGCACTCCAAAAACTTTAATGGTCTGGAATGAGACTATATCTTTCTAGATACATATAACTCCAAGATGGCTCTTTTAGAATAGTTTCTTTTCTGAAATTTTCAGTTATTTAAAGGTTAAGTAACTTCTTGTCAGTTATGTAATATGACCTATAAAACAGACTGGATAGTAAGATACAGTTTGCTTCATCCATTATTTAAAACAGACTTTCTAGCGGTATACACTAATGCTGAGTAAACTGAGTTTCAGCACCCAAAAAAATTTTAATTTCCAGTGTTCAAAATTTCTATGATGCTTTAGTCTATCAACTGCCACCGAAAGTGATATATCCTCTAATTAGAACTCACTTTTTTTCCCAAAACACTGTTAAGAAATTTCAGGCTAAGGGTAGTTGTGTGAAACATATATCTATGTGCAGAATAAAAATACTAGTTCTCGCTAAAGTTTATTCTTTTATATAGGGTTTTCCCCTCAAACATGCGGAGGATTGCATTTAAGGTATAACTTTTTCCTTGCATCTAATTAGGGAGGATGTGTTCAGATAAATAAATTGGAGAGTAAATGTATCTAGAATTCAAAAAAATGATAGAACAAACTCATTTTCAAATTATTCAAGTATGTACATTTTTAAAGATAATATTTCAAGAAAATAGGTTTTCTATGTGTTTGACACATTTCAAGACTCCCTTGTTCCTACTTAAATCATCATGATTTCTCCGCACAATAATCCCAGCTATAGGCTGTAAACTATGTAATGCACTGCTAATAATGAAAGATTAAGGATATTCTATTAAACCAATTAGAAATTGCAAAACGTTTAAAAACAGCTTCCAATCTTTAAGAATGCGATTATGGAAATATTTGCATTCACATTATCTTTGGAACCACATTTCAGTCTAGAATGAAGATGCTTAAGCAGTCTTTAAAAATAATAATTCAAATACACAAAGTTTTTAGAAGGGTAAAGCAAGGAGAAAAGAACAAAGGATTATTTATCATGATCTAGGAGTATCAATAAACCAAACTTCTTCACTTAGGGACAACTTCATAAAGAAAAATCAGAGGAAAAGAAAGGACTACTTTAGGCCTGATATATTTGTCTTAGAATTTCTTTTGGTTTGTGATAAAGTATATACAGAGCAAGTTGTATTACAGGTGTCCTATTTTACGTAATCCCATTTTTATGCAAGTGAATTAGAGAATAATTCATCACATTCTGAAAGTATCTTTTAGTGCCCTTTGAAATGGAGGGTTCCATTATATCATTTAGCTTTTATTTGAAGCCTGAAATACATATCTTTAAGGTAGAGGCAGTGGCAAAGAATCAGTAAACATTCAATTGGAAATTAATCCATAATGAAAATGACACTTCTAAAGTTATAATGTAAGTCAATGGAAAAATGTGCTTTATGTACAAACATCAAGGAATATAGCTGTTATGTGAACTGAGGTTTAGTTATAATCATATAAAGCATAATTCAAAAATTGAAACCCCTCAACCCTCTATCTATCGGCAAATAAAGAATGCCAAACAAAATGAGCCTTCTATAAGATTCTGAGGGATGTTAGCTGATAAATTTACTGGGAGCCTAGAGGAAACTAAAGTTGCTGCCCTCTCACTGGAACGTTCAAGTTTATCATTTGTGCATAACCTAAAATGGCACGTTAGATGTTAAAATTTAATCACCATGAAACATTAATGCCTTAGGTTGAAACAAAGAATGGAACAATAATGGCATTAGAATGGGTAAAAATAGTACCATTACTCTCATTGGTATCATCAATGTGTTTGGTTCAGTGAACTGTACCTCCAAAATGGAACAACAAAAAAAGTCGTTTGCAAGGAAGGTATCATCAATATTTAGCTTTCTTCTTGCCCAGCTGTAGAATGATCTGTATTGTATAAAGGATTCAAGAATACATCTAAGCAAAATACAGATTTCTTTATTCAGCAAAAGCAGAGCAACATTTGGCAAATTTCATTTTTCATCTTTTGGCTAATGTGTTTACATTCAGGAAAATTAAAAATTAAAAGTTGATTATTACCAAAACGAAACAATGAAATATTATTTCCTGAGGACCATTAACTAATGCTTAATATTTACTAGGCATTCATTTGGCCACCCACCTGCAAGTCATTCCTATGCCAGGCATTTAATAGATGCATTTATCAGTGTGAAAACTTGTTAGGATAGGTGGCTTTTGGAATGAGATCCAGAAAACATACCTCCTGAGATAATAAAAAACACCTCTCCCCTCTCCAGAGCCATTTCTATAGTGATAACTCCCACATGTGCACCTCTAGCCCAATCTATCTACAAAGGTCTGTATTTCTAACTGCCTACCAGACATTTCCATGCGGAAATCTGACAAACACTTTAAATTCCAAAGGTAAAAACTCTTAACAGCTCTATTAGTTTGTTAAAGCTGTTGTCGGAATGCAATATACCAGAAATTGAATGGCTTTTTAAAAAGGAAATATAATAAGCTATATGTTTACAGTTTTAGTGCTGAGAAGATGTCCAAACTAAGGCACCAACAATAGGTTACCTTCACTCAAGAAAAGCTGATGCCATCAGGAACACCTCTGTCAGCTGAGAAAACACGTGTCTAGCATCAGCTAGTCCTTGCTCCTGGGCTCTATTGCTTCCAGCCTCTGTTTACTGTGGGGATTCCTCACTTGGCATCTGTGGGCCTTCACTTAGCTCCTCCGGGACACAACCCTGTGTTCTGGCTTGCATAGCATCTCATGGGAAGGCACATGGCGATGTCTGCTGGACCCTACATCTCCAAACGTCTGGGTCTCAGGTTGACTCTGTCAGCATTGAAGCAACTGTTCTCCAAGCTTCTTCATCTGCCTCAGCTTTGAGCTCTCTCCAAAATGTTTCTACTTTTAAAGGACTCCAGTAAATCAATCAAGACCCACCCTGAATGAGTGGAGTCATATCTCCATCTAATCAAAAGCCACACCCCCAATTAGGCACGCCACACTTTCCTGGAGATAATCTCAAAAAAATGTCATACCCACAGCCAGACACCATATCTCCGTGGAGATAATCTAATCACAAGGGTTTCCACCCTGCGATGTTGAATCAGGATTAAAAGACATGGCCTTTCTGGGGTACACAACACTTTCAAATTAGCACAAGAGCCTTGGCTGTTTCCCCACGGTTCTTTCTCACTTCACAATCCTTACAGGTTATTGGCACTTCCCTTTCTAAGTTTTACTTAAAATGCTTTATTTATCCACTATATGCCATATCAACCAAAGTAGACTGGGAAATCCTTTTGGACAGGAGCCACACTTTCTACGCATTTTAATTCTCAGTACCTAGCATGTTTCTGTTCAAATCACATATCTTAATGCTGTACATGCCTATTGAGGGAGTATATGATTTACAGGAAATGTTACAGATAAGGATCCCTATTTTACAGTGTTAAAGAATAAGGGCATTGGCTACTCAGACTACCTGCATTTGGAACATGGCTCTGCAATTTATTAGCTATGTGATCTAAGGAAAATTATTTAATTTCCTTAGATCACATCTGAGCCATTGTCTTCTCATTTGCAAAATGGGAATAATGTTTGCATCAACTCCATAGGCTTTAATGTGAGGATCAATTAAGATAATACAGCATCTGGTACATAGTAAGTACTCAATTGTTAGCAAAAAAAATTTTCTCTCCCCACCTTTTAAACCTGTTCTTCCTGTTTACATTTTCTCAAGTTATCGTTATGATGAATTTACCTGGTTGTCTAAGTTAAAAGCAATGGAGTTTTACTTAAACCTTAGTGACCCACCCCCTTTACTCAATAGGTAATTACATGTTTCTGATTCTGAAATGTCTTCCAAATCAGTCTGTTCCTCTTCATCTCACTAACTCAGTTTCTTCCAATTCCCTAGGTCAAGCTCTCATTATACTTCTCCTGGACTGTTAGAATAGTCATTTAATTGATCCCCTAGCCTCCTAACCCATATCCCATACATCCTCCAGGTTTATATTCATGAACAAACAAATAATCCCTGTTTAAAGGTTTATTAACCCCAAATCTGTAACATGTATTTGAAAGTATTTCAAATTGTGGTCCCCATTTACCTTCCTCACCTTACTTTCCTGCCATTCCAAGTCAAGAACTATACATTCCAGATACACACCATATGCTTTCAAGCTAATATTAGGTCTCTTTCCTCTGCTTTTATTTTTCTTTCCAAACTCAATCCAAGTATCACCTCTTCTGGGGACCCTCCATGATATTTCCAGGCAGAATTAATTGCAATTCTCTCAATGTTCTCATTGCAATTATTATGTACCATTAGTGCTAAACTTACCATTTGTGTACTACAATTGAGACATGTTCTTAATACCACTTTCCAGTAGGTATGGAACTCATTGCAAATAGGATCTCTTTTTTTTTTTTTTAATTTGCATATGGGCAGGAGGCACCAGGGATCGAACTCCAGACCTCCAGCACGGCAGGTCGGAGCTCTGCCTGCTGAGCCACGGCAGCCGCCCGCAAATAGGATCTCTTGAAGATGTAATTTTAGTTAAGGGTTGGCCCAAATGAATGGAGGTGGGCCTTAAACCAGATTACTGATGTCTTTATAGGAAGAAGAAATTCAGGCATTGTCAGTGAAAGCCACGGGAGGAGTCAGAAGCATGAAGTTGGCAGGAATCCAGATGACAAAGGAGAGAACATCACCATGTGACAGAAAAAAACAAAGAGCCAAAGGATCATTGGCAGTCAGCTTCAAAATGTTACAGACTCTGGGGAGACACTACCACCTTGCTTATGCCTCCATTTAGATTTTGCCTTATCTTTAAACTGTGAGTCAATAAATGCTTGTTATTTAAGCCAAACAAGTTGGTGGCATTTGTGATAGCAACTTTGAAAAACTAAGATTTTTTTTATAAATGTACTAGTTATCTTTCTCCTCTGCTACATCATAAACCTCTAAGGAAGTTACCCTGTTTTGTCGTTGCTGTTATGTTTTTGTTAGGTATATGGTAAGATGCTGGGCACTTAATAAGACCTTTTAAAATATTTGTTGACCAAAAGCATAAGCAACAACAAAAACTAGATAAATGGGACCTCAATAAATTAAAGAACTTTTGTAACTTCTGTGCATCAAAGGACTTCATCATGAAAGTAAAAAGAGGAAACTACTGTCTAGAAAGTCACAGGAAGTTTAATAGGGAAAAAAAGGTGGTAGAAACATATTTGAAGTAAACCACTGTCTATGCAAAAATTACAAAACAGTTGAAGAGCGCTGCTTCCCAAGCATCAGCCTGACCATTTCATAGCAGCCTCCTGTAAACACATTGTCCTTTTACTGGTGCCAAACAACAATTCTAGGTGTTTCTAAGTTTGCAGCAGGCCAGTGGTGGGAAATACTTTTAGGCAGCCCTTTCACCAGATCTTAAAATAACATCCCTTAAAGCAAACATCTATGGCCCATGAAGCTGCTCTTTCACATTAGTACTTGTTGTTCTCACTGAGCTGCATCTCTGAGTGGCATACATTGACATGTTTAATGTAGCTGGGTAACCTAATACTTGCAGAGATTAGGAAGCTGTCAGTAAAATATCCGAGAAGCCTTTGTGACTTGCTCTCTAAAATCACTCTAAATTAGAAGTAATGGCATTTTTTTTACAACTTGTTCAAGAGAGAGTACAATCAGATAAAAAATTCAATTTTGTTTGTCATAAATGTTAGAATAATTTTTGTTACAGAACTGTCACCTCAATAATTTATTTCAGTGGGTATCCTTGATTAATATAGTTCTTTCTTTAACTCTTTTTGAAATGTTTAAAATTAACTCACTCTGAAGAGTAATGGAAAGAAGCATAAACTTTCCAGTCAGCAAAGTGCTTAGTGAGAAATGAGTGAATATATATAACTAGCTTTTTATGCATAGTTTTAAGTAACTAGGGTTTTCAGGGATAAGTAATACATAATTTGTACATTTATTTTGTATTCACTTGTGTATTTTTAAATGATCTATGTTGAACTTTAGTGTTGGCATGGTTATTTTTCAATTCTTTCAGACTCACAGATTGCATAAATAGTTACAACTCTTAGATTATTTTGTCCCAGAACTAAAAGTGTTTGAAAATATCATGCTCCCATAATATAAATACACACGTAGTTTTAGGCTATTTAGTTAAAAAAAAAAAAGACAGGAAATTTGGCATCAGAAATATAAAATATGATAAAGTTAAGAGTGAGTTTGTGATAAAAGGACATAAACAAGTCAGAGAAGCAGAGTAGAGATGCTATTTCTTTTTTAAAACCTCACCCTACATAGAAAGTGTGATATCTTCTTAAAATGTTCTCCCAATATCCCAAAACAATTACAAAATACCATAAAAATTCCCTACAGCCTATGAACAGGTAGGTAGGGAATACTTTGGTGAAGTTCCTGAGTAATGCTTTAAATAATATTTCGTAAACATATTTTAAGCTGAAAGACAAAACTATACACAAAACAAGATCTTTCAAAATTAATTTTTGAAAAAATATTTTAACGAAATCTTCAAATATAAATGTTTGCTGGTGAAAACACTTAATTCCAGGGTCTTCTATATTTTTCAGTGTTAAAATTTATACATTTTCCTACATGTTCTGGTATCACATACGGTGAAGTTTAAGACTGGATAAGCAGTGTGGCCTGACCTGGAAATGAATTAGAGTAATCTTTAATGAAGGGGGGAAGAAAACACATCAGGATTCCATATTACTTAAGAGTGAATTTTTATTTATGTACTTATGTATTTACGTTTTAAAGCTTTGAATTTTAGGTCCCCAGAAGACAAATACATTCATTCAGTAAACATTTGCTGATTGCCTATGATTTGCCAGGCATTAGTGGGGACACAAAGAATATAAAGAAGACAGTTACATTATCTGATCTCAAGACACTTACAGCTGAGTTGGAGAGGCATACATGCATAGAAATACACTTTACTGCTATATAACAACTATATAAACCTGTTAAAACAATCTCTATAAATAAAAGTTTATTTTTCTGTAATTCTTAACTTACATTCAGTAACTTTCATATTATCACTGGGTTTAATTTGTAACTGAATAAACAGCAAGTAGTGTGCAGATACCAAGGCACCATTTAAGTGCCAAAACATTTTAGCAAAATAGACATGACATGGTACTAAACCACAGTCAGCACAACCTGGCCAGTTTTGGGGAAGAGTCAATCTCCTTTTTCTCACTTCCAATATCCTCACATTTGGAAAAGTACAACCTGTTTTCATAGCAATCCACAATTTATATTTACCTGAGCCCCAAAATTCTCTTCTTCAGCCCAACCCCACTTATTTTTAATCTCCAGTTTATCTTCCTGAAACAAACTTCCTGTCTTTTTGATAAGGTTATAATATCACTATTTCTTAACTATATGTTTATTCTACTTTAGGTAAGAATCTCTGAAATTCACAAAATAAAATTTTTATAATTTGGACTTTACAAATTGAGAATTCTTTGCAGAATAATTAGGGACTGGAATGACTTTGCTTATTTGCAATTTTTCACGACAACTCTTGAGAAGAATTTGAAATTTTAAACTATACTCAAATAAAGCATCTGATATTAAATACAAGAACAGCAAAGACATTCAGTTTATATCATGTTCAGTATACATTCTGCTCAGCCCTCTACACATTCTACATTTACACCTAGAATCCCTGCTTTGAACGATGGCAGTGAACCTGTGCAAGATACTTAAACAATAAACACTCACACATATTCAGAAGATTAACTAGTAGAAAGTCAGTAAGTGAAAAATACATATATTTATCTATTTAACAAAGGTTCATAAAAATGTAAATCTGGGTTGAAAGAGTAAAAGATTGATTCCATTTTCAGATTAATTCTGAACATTCAATTAATCAGAGGATTCTGACCAATTAAAGTTTTGATACTAAAAAAAGAAACAAGAGGCTAAGACTACCTTTTTTCCCAAAGAGAATATAACCTGTTGGGAAAGCATTTTAGCACCAACAACATACAACGTATAAACACTAAAATCACATTTTACAAATGAAACAATTCCAAAAAGTGATAACCAAGAACTTGGAATGTATTTTTCAATTGGAAATGTTATTTTCCAATCAAACTATTGCTAGCTCTTCAGAACGGATGTAGAAACCCTGTTTAGCAAAAAAACTTCTTAGTATACCACCTATTTGAAATGAAAAATAATTGCAAACAGTATTGTTGAAACAATGGAAACCAAAACAATGGTAAAATAAAGTATACATAAAGTGAGACTATGACTGCATCTGCCTAAAGAGAGAAGATTTTGTAAACCACCCAAAGAGAGAACTCAATAATGAGTAGCCAAAATTATTCATATGAGAAGTCAAAATGATAATGCTGGGGAGCAGCAGTAGTCTTGAAGTCAAGTTTGCTCGCCGGAAGGGCTGCTCTTCCTTGATGCTCACTCTCTCTCCCTCTGCCTAATAGTCTAAGCATGGTAAATTGAATGTGTTCTATGTAGAAGACAAAGGTCAAAGTTAAAACTACAGACACTGCATGAAGAAGGAAAATGGAATGGGAAGGTAAATCTGTGCACTTTGAGGACAAGGCGACCATATTTATTGCCAGAGGCCTGCATAGTTTCCGTAGAGACCTGAAGGGAGAGGCCCTCCAGCCACGAAGAGCTTCATTTCCGGCCAGTTGTAGCAGTGGGTGTAGAGCGCATTAGGGAAATCATCAATGCCACCAAAGTAGTTCATCCAGAGGTCGTCGTGGTTGAGCCAGCCTCTGCCAGTGGTGAGCCTGATCTTCCTCCCTGCGGGCCCAGGAGAGGAAGCGGGGCTGGCCGAGGCCCTCTCCTCCAGGAACTTCTGGGCACGGACGTCATAGAAGAGCAGGACGCCATGGCCGGTGCCAACCGTAGCGATATGCCGGTAGAAGCTCAGCGAGCGCACGCCAATGCCGCCCTCTCGTGAGCAAAGCGGCCGGATGTTCTGCTGGCGCTGGCGCGGATCCAAGAAGGAGACGTGGTACTGGGACCCCACCGCATACAGGGACAACTCTTCGCAGTAAGTCAGGCACACATTCTCCCGGCCATAAGGAAGCCTGGCTGATAGCAGCCTGGTCAGGGTGCTTGTAGCTTTCCAAAGGTGGAAGTAGCCATCCAGGGACACTGCTCCCAGCTCCTGGTTCTTGCTGCTGAAGGCCAGGGCCCGCACTTTGCGGTTGGTGGGGTTGGTGCTGTCCCCAGGGATGGTGTCTATGTCCCTTGGACGGATATGGGCATACATGGGAAGCCCCACGTCGTTGCTGCTGAATAAGTCAGGATCCACCTGCCACAGCGCCACAGTGCCGTCGCGGGAGCCGCTCGCGACCACAGTGTCGCTCATCCAGGCGATGGTGAAAACCCAGTCCTTGTGACCGTGGCGGTCGCCCAGGCACATGGGATCCAGGGTAGGCAGCTGGTAGATGGCCAGGCTGTTGGGGTTCTCGCCCCCCGTGGCCAACAGCGTCTTGGAGGGGTTCAGCTCGATGGCATGGATACCGCAGTTCACCTGGGCCTGAGCCAGCCCGGGCACCTGGTCTCGCATCAGGGGGATGAGCGTGACCTGGCCCGACCGCTCGTCCACCACGAAGAGCGTGTTGCACTTGGTACCACACACCACCTGCCTGTCGTTCAACCACTGCGACGCGAACACCTTGTTGAAGGAGCCCAGAGACAGTTCGCGCTCTGTCAGAAGCTCGGGCAGCTTCTGCACAGCATAGCCGCGAAGCTCCTCCTCAAGGCCCTGGAGCCCGGCGCGGCCCGGCGCGCCCACCTCGCGGCCCTCCAGGTAGTGTACCACTGAGCGACGCCCGGCCGACCGCTTCTGCTTCTTGGGCGGCAGCTGCCCCTCTCCGTCTGCAGCCGTCGCAACCGCCGCCAAGCCCTGAGATGATGAGCTCCCGGAGTCTGCTTCAGTGGGAGGCGCTTTCCGCTTCCTGTTACCTGTTTGCTGAGGGGCCATGGTGGGCTGTGGGCGAGAGGCGGCGACGCGGAGGCGGCGGCGTCTGGCGCCCGGGTTAGCAGTGGCTCCGCGTCAACCAGGCGCAGGAGTATCAAGGGATGGAGACTGAGGAGCCTTCCTAATACGCGTCGCGGCGGCGGCGGCGAACGAGGTTGTGGTGGAGTCTGAGGAGTAGCGCGGCAGCCAGGGAGGCAGCGCAAACTTGGCCAAGGGCAGGAAGGGCGTCCGGCGGGGCGGTGAGAGGGAAGTAGATCTGGTGTGAGGGCGACGAAGGGCGCGAGCGCAAGGGGGCGGAGCCAGCGGGAGGGGCAAGCGGGGCTGGTGGGCTGGGAGAGAGAGCGGACCTTGCGCGGGAGCTGGAGGTGGGGAAGAGAGGGCCCAAGACGGGCAGGAGGTGGGAAATAGAAACACCGGGACAGGGTGCGTGGATGACCGCTGAAGGCTTGTGCTCCAGTACCCAGAACCATTCTTGTGTGCTATCCCTAGATAGCTGACTAGGAGCATTTCCTCAGGACAGAACACAACCATGCCTTCTTAAAATCCCTACTGAAACTTTGAAACTTAAAATATGGCCAAAGAAGGCTAGTAAGAGTCCTGACAGTTAATTGCCTGAAGAAACAAATGTGCATTTAGTGCAACCCTGGGGGGATCTTTTGCTGTGATTGGATATTGAAATTTGTTGTGATTGGGTGTTGGGCTGAAATAGGGAGACCCCCACCCCCAACTTTGGGTCCCTTCTGCAGCCCTCCATGTCTCTGCCCCCCTGCAGGTGCCTTAAATGGTTTCACCCATTTATTATTTTTTCTTTCTCCTTAAATTACTGTCCCTGAGCCCTTGCACCGGAATCCCCTGAGGGGCTTATTCCAAAATGCAGATCCCAGTCACCACTTCTAGAACACCTTGAAGTCTGGATCCCATGGTCAGGCACAGCCTTGGGAATATCGCAGGCTGTGGGAGAGGAGGTGGTTCCTAGGCTGTGTTGGCTTCCCTTGAACCTCATAGCCTAAAAGAGGTAGGGTGGAAAATTCCAGTAGATGAATGTGATGGAATATTCAATACGAGAAGATCTTGCATGTGTAGAAGACCCACTGGGGCTTCAGAACCTGGAAAGATGGACCGGATTTTCACAGATGGAGAAAGAACTTCTCAAATGGAGGCAACCACATGCACATAATACTGAGAGAGCGTAGGGGGTTTGGAACATGAGCTTTGAGGTTTCAGGGGTCCTGTTGCTCAAATCCTCTCTGCCCTTTCAGGACAGTCAAATGGGTAGCAGGCCCATGCCAGCTTATACTTAGTTATATGACTTATTGCCCTGAGGGGCTGGTAACTAATACAAAGTCTGCATAAAGCATCTCTTCTCCTAAACCAAGAAAGGTATTTTCTAAGTTAGTTCTTGGGGTGGGGGATAAATTCACTTCTATGACCAATCAGAAGAGTCCATGGAAACTACTTTGTTGCTGCTGTTCTCCTCCCTCCCCACTGCTCTTTTTCAGCCTCACCTCATATGTACAAACTTTAAGCACAAACCTTAGGTCTTTCCCTCAACCTCTAGTCCAGTTGTTGCATTGCAGTGATCCCCAATACTCTCCTGCACACCAATTCTGATTCTTCCACAGTTGCTGGTCCCATAGTGACCAAAGAGGCCTTGTCCGCTGAAGGTTATGAACATGACATTATGGAACGCTTAGTGGAGGAGGCTGTATTTCCAAAAAAACAAAGTCAACAATGTGTGAAAATGCCCAGATAATGTAGAGAAGTGGTTCACAAACTTTAGTACACCCTAATATCACAGGGGCAGCTTAATAAATACACATATCCCTGTACTCTATCTCTAAAAGTTTGATGCAGATGTCCTGTGAACCACTCTTTGAGAAACACTGCTCTATTCTTTTCTCATCTAGGTGAGGGCAAGGTGTGTTGCAGGGAGGGATTTAATGTCCTCAGTGTACTTTAGGGTTACCCTGAAAATGGTTACTATCTAGCTGTATATTGTGAAAGTTTTGCCAATTAAAGAAGCTATGATTAGATTGAGGCAAAAGTGGAGCATGACTCAAGCAGAGAAATTGTATCTTTTAGGTATGAAGAACTTGTGCCTTACCTTATACCTTTACTATTATACTAACAGATACTGCTCCAGGAACTTTACAGATATCTTTTTTAATCCTCATAATGTCCCTGTTAGGAAGCTACTCTTACTACCATCCCCATTTTATTGATGAAGAAATTAAGGCTTGGAGAGTATGATTTTTTCAAGGTCAATGAATTAGTAAGTTGTGGAGAGAGGATTTCAACTCCTGTCTGTATTTCTTGTTCTTATCCAGTTCTTAGAGATTGGGGAAATTTCAGGGTTTGAGAGAAGGGATTCTGCTAGTTATAGTGATCTGAGCTTCACTTTTTTTTTGTAGCACCACAGAAGATGGGATCTAGCTGTGGGATATCTGTCAAGGTTAAATGCCAGGTGCAGGAATACTGAGAGCAGTTGTTAAGGATTCTGGTGTTCAATGGCAATACCTGATGAAAAGAGCAGTTCTTAGCTCTTCTGGAGCAGCAGCTGGACAGATCAGTAAGGACAAATGTAGGTCATCATGTAGCAGAATGAGCATTGGTATCCATAGCAACAAAGAGAGACTGATAACCGCATCTGTCTCCTTTTCCCTGGGGCCAAGCATCAGGAGTCTAATGAGATGCTATTCAGAGGGAAAGGAACCCCTGACATGACGAGTAATGGTCTTTCCACCAGCCGGGTGTATGCAACGTGAACTCAAATTTGATGTGGTTTAGAAAATTAAAGAAATTCACTGTATCTTGCACCCAAGTTTCATGAGAGAAAATGTTATCTATTACCCAGAGCTCACAAGAACAAGAAGGATTTCTATGCTCAGAAAGATAATATAGAAAACCAGACAGTTTAGTGGTAACTCTTTACATACTCCCTTATACCCGCCGTGGTTTCAGTAAGACTGAGTGGGGAGTTGGTCTTACATTCTCCACATGGCAGAAGCAGGTGGTATTTTTACTTTTTCTCTTGATAGTCTCAGCAGGGTCCAGCAACAAGATGAGCCTCCGCCTTCATCCATCAACAAGGAGACTTAATGAGCCAGTTCAGAGGTGCAGTTTATCACCCCTCCCCTTCACCAGTGTCAACAGGGCTAAGTGAGGAATGGAGCTTCCGTCCCCATACAACATCCATATGACTGAGCACGACCATGAGATTCAAAGCTAGTCAACACTCTACTTTACCCTTCCTCTGTTGTCAGTGGGGAATTGAACCTCCACTCCCACACAGTATCAACAAGTGAATTTAGCAAGGTCATAAGATATAAGGCCAGTATCCAAAATTCAATCACATCTCTGTTTACCAACAATAAATATGTGGAATTGGAAAATTAAAACATGACACCAATTAAAATCCTCCAAATAAAATGAAATACTTAAGCATAAATGTAAGAAAATATGCACATAATCTCAATGCTGAAAATTACAAAATACTGATGAAAATAATCAAATCAGACCTAAATAAATGAAGAAGCACACTATGTTCATGTATTGGGAGACACAGCATAGTGATGATATCAGTACTCCCCAAATTGATCTATAGGTCTAGTACAATTCTTATCAAAATAGAAGCAAGGCATAACTGGAGACATGAACAAGGTTGCTCTGAAATTTAGATGAAAAGGCAAAAACTCTAGGATACCATCTTAGTTTGCAAGCTGCCGGAATGTAATATATCCGAATTAGAACAGCTTTTATAAAGGGAATTTGATAATTTTCATGTTTACGTCCTAAGCCTATAAAAATGCCCAAAGTAAGGCATTCATGTAAAGATATCTTAATTCAAGGAATGCTGATGGGTCTGGAAACACCTCTGTCAGCTGGGAAGTTATGTGGCTGGCATCTGCTAGTCCCTTGCTCCTGGGCCCTGTTGCTTCACCCTCTGTTCCTGTGGAGGTTCCTCACTTTGCTTCTTCAGGGATGGCTTTCATCTCTTGGCTTCTCTTGGCTCTCTCCAGGTTCTGGCTTGCTTAACATCTCATGGCAATGTCTGCTGGGCTCTAAGCATCTCCAGACATCTGTGTCTCTGTTCCATGAAGCAGCTGTTCTCCAAGGATCTAGGTCTGCTCTCTCTGTCGTCTCTATGTCAACTCTGCTCTGAGCTCTCTCCAAAATGTTTCCTCTTTTAATGACTCTGGTAAACTGAGCCCCGGGAATGGGCAGAGTCACATCTCCATCTAATCAAAAGGTCACATTGACAATTATGCATGTCACCTCTCTGTGGAGATAATCTAATCCAAAATTTCTGCCCTACAGTATTGAATTAGGATTAAAAGAAATAGTTGCCTCCACAAAATTGATTCAGGATTAAAACATGGCTTTTCTGGGGTACATAATATTTTCAAACCAGCACAGATACCTAAAACAATCTTGAAAAAAAAAGAATAAAGAAAGAAGAATCACTCTACCTGACATTAAGTCCTTCTATATTAGTACATCAGTCTAAAGAGTGTGGTATTGGCAGAATAGTAGATACACAGATAAATGAAACAGATTAGAGCTCAGAAATAGACCCAAACAAATACCCCTAACTGATTTTTGACAAAGGTGCAAGCGCAATTAAATGGAGGAAGGACAACTTATTCAACAAGCAGTGCTGGAATAATTGGACATCCTTAAATCAATTCATTTTTATAGATAAAAGTGAATTGATTTAAAGCTCACTCCTTATACAAAAATTAACTCAAAAAAGATTGTGGTCTTAATTTGAAATGTAAAATTATTTTTAGCAAAACTTTTAGGAAAATATAGGAAATCCTCAAGATCTAGGGCTAAGTAAGACAAAGAGGTTTTAGGTTTTACATCAAATGTGTAATCCACAAAAGAAATAATTGAAAAATTCTACTTCATCAGAATTGCAAATTTTTAATCTGTGAAAGGTCCTGTTAAAATGATGAAAAGACAAGCTACACACGTAGAATATATTTGCAAATTGTATTTCCAACACAGGACTATTATGTAAATTATATTAAGAACACTCAAAATTCAAGTGTGACATATAAAAAAATTAGATAATTAAATTTCTTTCTTGCTTAAAACATTATTAATTGGTAGCAATGTTATTTGCTAATCCATATAAATCTATTATAAGAATTTTAACATTTGTTACCTGAGGCGTTTCTGTCTGGTGGGGAAGGGGACCTGATATGAGGAAAAGAGGGAGAAAGAGATAGGGAGGTGGCAAGCAAAAAAGGGAGAAATATAAATACCATGTATGATCTGATTATATTTCTTATTTATTTAAAGTTGTATATACGTTATTCATGTATAGAAGTAATCTTAAAACAAAATAAGGTAACATACAAATTAATTTAAGTCCAATATTTTCTTTGGTATTTCAATGATTGTCTTGTATTTACTACTTTAGAGAGGTGGTCTAGTATATAATCATTTATTGAGTGCTTACTTATAAGCCAAATACTGTATTAAGTGCTTTATAAAAATATTTATCTTAATAGCTATCATTTTAACATATTAGGAAACTGAGGTATAGCAAGTTTAAGAAAACTCAACAAGTTCACACAGCTAGCAGGTGAAAGAGTTGGGATTCAAAATACATTAGCTTGCTTTCAGAGGCCATGCACAGGCCATACAGAGAGTATGTAATCTCTATTGAATAATTCTTACTTAAATATGGATATAATGATATAGCGAGGTTTTGTTTTATTTATTTGAAGAAGAACTAATTTTATTTTAAGGTACAGTATGGGAATAAAAAGCTAAATGTGCTACTCAGCTAAGAACTTGAACCTACTATTTAGAACTGTTAAGATAAATTTAAGATGTATTGAATTTTTACCCAAGCATCTGATGCTTCTTGCTGTGAATTTTCTCAGACATGGCAAATCATTCCCAATCATTTCAGAAGTCTAAGATACAGTATAATGCACAGTCTCAAATGTATAAGAAGCAAGAGAAAATATGTAATATTCTCAGTATTTTCCTTATACCTTCTCCAATTCCTAAATCATGGAATTACAGGATCAATACATATAAACAGGAAATCCATTCACTTCATTCCTGGTTAATAATCCCTAAATTATCCTGAACTAAAGAGTAGGGATATGGATGGACACCTTCCTTCTCACAGAACTTTTGATAACAAACTGTCCCACATGCAGCTTTTATTCTAAAAGGGACATTTTTGTTGGCATAAAAGTGAAGAGAAGTCAAGGCATAAAAATGCAAGTGACTGTAAAAAAAAATGAACTGGGACAATGAGATTCTTAAGTTCAATAATGTTTTGTAAATAATATCAATTACAATGAATTTAATATGCACTTGCAATAGCTAATCTAGAATGGAATTCTGAAAACCTTGGTTTTTGGGAAAAAGTGGCAGTTGGAGTTGAGCTAGGAACACTGTACAGTATTACAATAAAAGCATCCAAATTAATTCAGAAAACAGCTTATCGGTGAATTAACAGTGAGATTCCTGGTTACTATACTTTTGCTAAAACCTTAATATGTTTCTCTCTGAATTCTGGAATCTTTTATAACATATTTTCTAGGAGCAGATAAGCATGTAGTGTACATTTCAGCTCAATCCATTTTAGTTCCATGTGAACACATGTACATTTTCCATTTTCACTGAAAAATCAGAGGAGACCCAATAAGAAGTATTTTCCATTTGTTTTGTGTTTTAAGAGAACCTACTTGCCTTCATAGCAGGATGGAGAAATGAATTGAAAAGAAAAAAAACAAGAATCTCTCCTCTCTCTCTCTTTCTCACCCCACCATCATCCATCAAACTATAAACTATCTATATGCTTGCATATATAATTTAATATATATTCATAGATGATAATTTTATATATATATTTATATAATTATGGTACCAAAAGCGCATGGAAACCTGAAAAGTATAAGGAAACCAAGAACGACATGCTTTCTTTCAATGGCTATGTTGCCTATACATGAAGACACAGAGTAACAAATTACAAGGTCTCTGAAAGCAGAGCTTTACCTTATTTACTCTAATATTTTAATCTCCACAATGCTTATCATACAATTTTTTTACTTGCTATGCCAGGTTTTCAAAATTGTTTTCTTTTAAATAAAGGTATGTTGTAGAATAAATGTTTAAATCATGTTTGTATCACTCTAAAGTTCAAACAAGTCAGCATCAATTTACTTATTCCTTAGAGCTAAGGCCCTAGGTTAAGTCCTCACATAGACCTTCCCAGAAAATATACAAAAGGCATAGTTACCCAGATCTGAGAAAATTTTCCATTATTCTTATGAAACACAATGACTGACCAGACATGAATACAGTTTACGAGCAAAAAAAATTGTTAATTGGACTAAGAATATTATTTTTTATGAGACGAGAAGTAAGGAGGTGTGAAGACCACTTGGAGGTACTATGGGTATCAAAATTATATTCACAGCCCAAACATAGTCCTTAGGGTTTAATACATGAAGATTTCTTGGATGTTAGATCTCTGTGGAATGCCTATCAAGTGCACTTCACTTGATACATTTGGACCTGTTGAGCAGCATAAGATAATAAAAAACCAGTAAGCTCAAAAGAACAAGGTCTCACCTTAACTCATCACTAGATTGATGAATCTCAAGTAGTTGATCTATTGCTACCCTGGAATCTTCAAGTTTACCTATGCTGGACCTAGATTAAACAGTGACAGTTTTTCAATAGTCATCTTCCGCAAGATCAACCACAGGGATATTGTAATTTGGCCTGAACTTCCTAGCTTAGTAACCAAACTGATAAATTATCATGCTTCAATTTTTTTAAAACTTTGAGTTTGAATAAGAGACCCCATAGTAATCTATCAATATTAATAGCTGTAATCTGAAAGCTTAATATTAGCCATCTATATACAATCCTTACAACATCCCTGAAGGGTGGATATTATTGTCCTCCTTTACAGATGAGGAAACAGTCTTTAAGATAGTGGTTAAATTGCTAATAAGGATCAGAGATGAATAGTAAATTCTGTTTTGTCCAAAACCCTTCAACAGCACCAAAAAACATTCCAACTTTTCTTTACCAGAATCTCTAAAACGTATTATGAACAATCTTTTGTAAGATGCTTTGCCAAAAAAAAATTGTGTTTTTCAGTAAAACACCTTTGTCAAGTAGAGAATTGAGAAATTCTCTATTTTCAGAATGAAGTACTGCAAAATAAGTGTTTGATTGGATCCACTGTTTTCCAAACTTGTTTTACTATTGAACACTTTTCCACAGAATATACTAAAGGAAATGCTAGTTTCTGTTTGTCCTCTGCTCTAGCAACATGCTTCCTGAATGAGATTATGGCAATAGGTTTTGAAAATTTGGGTAAAATATAGCATGTTATTAGGCTAGCAGGAGTGAACACAAAGAAGATGAAAGCAGTAATGCATGGCATTTGTGGTTCTTTCTGTCTGTGGGTGTCAGAGACAACATGAAGCCAGTATGCGTCAGTGGTAAAATTTTTATATGTCTGTCTAATGTTCAGTATCTTGCATAGATGAATAATGATTGTGATAACAGAAATTATCATTTTTATCATTATTGTTAAATAAAGCACAACATTTTAATAAAAATAGACTCCTTTATCATATGTGTCCTTTAAAATATAAAAAAGTGATTACACAATTGACAAGAATCTATTCTCATACTGCAACATAGGACAGTTTTTATGTCTGTGGCTAAGAACTTAGTTGAAAGCACTCACTCTTTAAAACAAACCTACGTGTAAAAATCAATTGTAAGAGATTCATTTAAGTAAAGCTTCTACACAAAGTTTCAGAGTAGAAGTGATGAATTTAAAAAGAAAAGACACACTAAAACCTTCAAAGTGTGAAATAAATTTCCACAACTAATATTTAAATGTCATGGCAGACCTGGAAACAATTAAGTGAAAATGACTAATTAAAACCAAATTACTAAATCGATAGTGTAATTTAGCCTGAACTAAAACTAACTCTAACAGACTCGAAATACTTGGATGTGACAAGTTGAATTTTCAATCTCAATTAAACAATACAATGCTATACTGGTCAAGAAACTTGCAGAAAATCTTTGTACTTAGATATGAAATTAATAACAAGGTACAAACAACAAAGTGTTCTTAGAACACAGGAAGTAGGCCAATATTCAAAATAATCCACAGCACTAACTCTATTTCTGTGATTATACAATGAATAGCCACATTTCTTAGGCTGAGGAAGAAGCACTATTAAAATAGTACATGTGCTTCACTTAAAGTTCTGGATTTATTTTAAATGACTTAATTTATATATATCACTTTATGTTTATTGTTATCATATTGTCCAATTTCTAGGCAAAATTAACTCTGGTGAAAGACTGCTAGTAGAACTTGAGTGTTGGGCACATGAGATTTTCTATGAAATTTAAGTGATAGCATAAAATCCTGAGATACTTGAGGGCATACCAAAGGAAGGAACATGATATAAAGCAAAGTTATTTCTAGAACACAGTGGGGTGAAAATAAGGAGAAAGCCTTTTCACATTCGTACTTATGGATCCAGATGGTGAATTTATGCTGCAGACATTTTAGTAACTGTTATAGTACAGGTGGAAAATTGATATTCTCTATCTACTTAAATGGAAATAGAACCTGGGGAAAATGAAATAACTTGGTAGAATGATTGGGACCATAGCAGTACTTCCCTTGATTGAAGGAGAATACAGCATTCAATGTGCCATAATTTCTTTAATATTTTTTTCTGTATACAAGTAAAGCATATGATTGAAGAGGCAGTTCATGTTCAAGTGAAGTTCTGGATGGAAGTAGGTGTTTTAGTTTGTAAGCTGCCAGGATGCAATATACCAGAAATGGAACAGCTTTTAAAAGAGAATGTTTTAAGTTGCAAGTTTATAGTTCTAAGGCCGTGAAAATGTTCAAATTAAGGCAAGGCTATAAAAATGTCCAAACTAAGACATCACGGGAAACATACCTTGGCTCAAGAAGGCAGATGATGTTCACGGTTTTTCTTTCAGCTGGAAAGGTACATGGCGACGTCTGCTAACTTTCTCTCCTCATTTCATAAGGCTTTCCCAGGGGTGTTTTCCTTTGGCCTTGCCAAAGATCTCTGGCTGTGTGGGCTCTGTTGGTTCTGGGCTCTAAAGTTCTTTCCAAAATGGTTCCCTCTTAAAGGGTTCCAGTAAGCAATCCCACCCTGAATGGGTGGATACACATCTCCATGGAAACCATCTCATCAAAAGTTACCACCCACAATTGGGTGGGTGGCATCTCCATGAAAACAATCAAAACCCAGCAATACTGATAAAGGGTTAAAGGACATGGCTTTTCTGGAGTACATAAAAGCTTCAAACAGGTAGACTACATGTGCCTTGTATTTAAGAAAGAGGATAGTCATGTACATGGGGTGATTTCATTTGCCTCTCTCACCAGCTCGCCAATATTTGATGTCTGTTTAATAAGGAAAAAATCCTCTATTCAGCAATTAAGGATGAATATTAAATTAACGCAGACATAAATGATGGGCATTAGATCCTTTCCTTAAAATTTTGCTAGGGCAATTAGAAAAAAAAGAAAGCGGTAGTATCACATTAGGGTAAAGTGAGTCCTGACCTGTCAGGGAGCCCACATGTCTGCATAAAGGACTGTTGATAATGATGATTCTCAGGTTCAACAAGATTCAGAAGATTCAATCATGATTATAATTGAGTCAAAATCAATGTGGTGAAATTGCTAATCTTGAATCTTTAAAAATTAATGATTCACGGGTGGACAATTGTGGCTCAGTGGCAGAGTTCTCACCTGCCGTGCTGGAGACCCGGGTTCGGTTCCCAGTGCCTGCCTGTGTAAAAAAAAAATCATAATAATAATGATTCATATATTTAACACATGGCCATTTTCTTAACTAAAATATTTTATTAACTACAGCTATCACAGAGACTGGTTTCTAAGAACCTGCCTAATAAAGAAAGTATATTCTATTTTCTATATGGGAATGAGGATGGTGATATTTCTTTAGAAAAAATAGATAATAATGATTACCATGATATTATTTAGAGTGTCTATTAAAGTTGACTGAGTGTTTATTTAACCTGCTGAAGTGTACTAAAAAGAAGGCCGTGTGAGCAAAAAACCACAAAGGAAAATATTTTGTTTAAAGCATAAATAACATTAAAAGAGCAATACTAAACAAATTAAATTTCATGCAGCAACAGGGATTAATCTCACAAATAAAATTGTTTAGCAAAGTAACCCACAGACAAAAGAATACATTCTTCATGAGTATGTTTACTTAAAGTTTAGACACTTGCAAAACTAACTCACAGTGTCAGAAGGCATGGTGCATTCACTGTGAAAATTCAACAAGTAATGTGATGATACGTGCACACTTTCTATTTGTAGATGTCATAGTGCAATTTATAGTTTATTTAAATGTTTTTCTTAATTTAAAATTTTAATGGACACAATCCAAATGCCCATCAGCAGGAGAACGGATAAATTGTGATATGTTCATACTATGGCACACTTAGCAATGAAAAGGAACTACTGATAAACACAACAGGCTTGACTATCACTAACATTATGCTGAGAAAAAGAAGCTAGTCACAAAAAGAATATTTTGATTCATAAAAAAGTCTAGAAAAGACAAAATTAATCTGAAGTGGGGGGGAAGCCATTGCCTGTGTTGTGGGGAGGGGAGAGATTAGGAAGGGACACAAAGGAACTTTTTGGAGTAGGGGAAGTATTCTATATCTTGGTACAGATATGGGTTATGCAGGTATAGGCAGTTGTCAAGATCCATAACATTGTACATTTAGGATTTATGCATTTCACTGTAACTAATTTTTACCTAAAATAACCAAACTGTAAACAAAATAAGTTGATAAATGAATGGATGGATACAAGTTGCTTTTAGTTAGTACAAAAGAAAAAGAACATGCGCATATCCTTTGACCCCCAAATCCCTTTTCCAATAAATTGTTCTAAGAGGATAAGTGGATAGTTGTTCAGCTAATACATCTGTCTATGTTTCTTTCTTTTTCTCTTTCTTTCTTTCTTTCTTTCTTTCTTTCTTTCTTTCTTTCTTTCTTTCTTTCTTTCTTTCTTTCTTTCTTTCTTTCTTTCTTTCTTTCTTTCTTTCTTTCTTTTTTCTTTCTTTCTTTCTTTCTTTCTTTCTTTCTTTCTTTCTTTCTTTCTTTCTTTCTTTCTTTCTTTCTTTCTTTCTTTCTTTCTTTCTTTCTTTCTCTCTGTTTCTCTCTCTCTCTTCTCTTTTTCTTTCTTTCTCTCTCTCTTTCTTTCTTCCTATCTATTGATCTATCTATCTACTGATCTATGCAATTATATTTTATGTTTCTTATGCATTATAAAAACTGCAACAATATGAAAGTCATCCATTTTGGGATCACTTGAATAAAATATTATATGGCTATATAATGGAAAAGTGTGAAGTCATTTAAAATTAAGTTGTAAATTTAGGTTTAGTGATATGGAAAGATGTCTACCACATTTTGAATACAAAAATATTATATAAAAATAGTACATATAGTGCAACTTTATATTTAAATATTATTTTTGTATAGGTAAGTGGGTAGGTAGATACATATATAGAACAATATTCATGGAAGAAGCGACAAAAAACAAATACCAGGTTGTTTTTAGGACTTAGAATACAAAGTAAATTTTACTACATTATGTTTCTATATCAATAATTTAAAAAATAAGAAGATATTCTTTATATCATCAGAAAAATATAAATTTATTTCACTCTAGGAATAGAATTAAGTTACTTCTTTTAAAAACGTATTTTGAAATTAATGTGAAGAAATACATATTTTCTTCTCCCTAGTAGTTAAATAACTCTAAGGAATAATTAAATATGTAGAAAAGCACATGAACAACAATTTCTGTGTTCTCTATCATTTATTTCTGTTTAGTAACAAGGTATTTTTTCCATTTCTAACATTAGTAAACAATTCTCAAAATATACTAAGTATAGTATAATTAACTTGTCTTTTCATGTGTGTGTGTGCATGTGTGTACATGTGTGTGTGTGCAATTTTAGTTTTAAATAGTATTCTCTTATATTCATTGTTCATATACAAGAGGCAGACGTTGTCGAAAAGACAAAATAAGAAAAGACTTGTCTACTTACAGAAGTGAGGAGTTCGAATTAATTTTGCTTTTATTTTGCAGATGTCAGTTGAGGTAAAGTTCAACTCTTTCCAACTGGCAGACTAGCTGAAGAAAATTCAACCAAAAACTTTCATTCTTTTTGGCATTCTTACAGGTTGCTTGATGTTATAATAAGCAAGGAAAAAAGCTTAATCGTTAAGTCTTTATTAATGAAAATGTGCTGTGTGCAGCCTCAAGAGCCTTTTGTTATAACACAAGGAAATTTATTTCAAACTCTTTTCCTCTAATGCACTTTAAGGATAATGAGTAATAAGCATCATGACTTGTGCGTAAAGGTAGAGATATTGTATCATATAGATAACAATTATTTTTAACAAATCATATGTCTGACAATTGTTAATTGCCATAGAGAATGTATAATATCCTCTATTATAATGAAAATGAAATATCCTTAGCCTATTTAGAGAAGTATAACTTTACCCTTTAATACATGCAAATGCATCCACAAGTTTCAATAAGCATTTAGGTATACACACCAATAGAGTGAATCCACTGCATTTACAAACAGCTTTTGGCATGTTTTGTATCTTATAAAATGTCTCTTCAAAATGCTCACCACCTTTTTTCTTTTTTTTAATTGTGAAATATAACATATATACAAAAAAGCAATAAATTTCCAAGTACATTTTTTTTTGTGGGGGTGCATGATTGGGAATCGAACCCAGTTCTCCCGCATGGAAGGTGAGCATTCTATCACTGAGCCACCCATGCACCCTCCAAGTATATTTTAATGAGTAGTTACAGAACAGATTTTAAAGTTTGATATGGGTTACAGTTCCAAGATTTTTCATTTTTTCTTCTAGCTGATCCAAGACACTGGAGGCCAAGAGAAATATCAATATAATGATTCAGCAGTCATACTCATTTGTTAAATCTTATCTTCTCTGTTATACTCCTCCTTCTCTTAAAATAACACTTATACATAAAAGCAATAAATTTCAAATTACATTGCAACAATTAGTTGTAGAACAGATTTCAGAGTTTAGTATGGGTTACAATTCCACAATTTTAGGTTTCTATTTCTAACTGCTCTAAGTGTCCACTGCTTTTTAAGGAGAACTTATAAGGAGTAATTATTTTTTATAGTGACTGAGAAAATCTAAGTGTCTTTCCCCAACATTAAGCATCTTCATTTTGGAATCTGAAAATTGATTTAGTGTTGTCGAATTGTTTATCAGGATGTAAAAGTCATAGGTTGGGTCCCCTGGGAAGCAGACACTGAGATAGATTATTTGCAGGTAGGTAGCGTATTGGGATGTGCTCTCAGAAACATCATCAGTGAGTGAGGGAAGGAAGCATCAGCAGATCTCCCAGGGAGCTAGCTCTGGAGCTGGGATGGCACTAACAGGTGTCCCAAATGGTGGCAAGGCTGCAGGGTCTTTGTCAACCAATCATTGGATGTGGGCTATCCCACATTGTTTCACTTTGGGTGAAACAATCCATTTGGACTGATTATAATTCCTGGGGGGGGGTGGATTGGGTCTAAACTGTGTCCTCAGCTTCCAACACTACTGACAACTGGATGAATGAATTGCCACAATCCTGAAATGGGAGGAATCTGGGAAATTTACACAGCATCCGCCAAACTAGTGGAAACTGCATAAAGTGCTAAAAGGTTAGAAGGTGAAAGTTAAAATCTCCCATACATCAGCCCTATATAAGCAAGGTGAACATTTTAGTATAATCATTCTAACTTTGATAAAAAATGGTGTCAAGTTTTAAAATACAAAATTTTTCAGGGTGTGTTCTCTTACACCCACCTGTGTAAGTTCTCTCACTCATTCATTCACACGCATAGATACGGGCATAAACGATCTTAGGTGTTTACTTTTTTTGTTCCTTGAATATTACCCTAGCCTAAAATTAACAAATCATTCCTGAGTTCTCTCTTTCCCTCTCCCTCTCTTTACACATCTAATCAGTTAGCAACTCTTGACAGTTTTATAGCCTGAGTGTTTCCTGTACCCATCCCTTCACTCAATTTTTACACTATTGCCATTGTCTTAATTCAGGTGCTCATCATCTCTTGTTTTGTTTATGGCATGTACAGTTTTACTGATTTCTCAGAACATTGGTTATTATTTCACTCTTCTTTGTGTTAGGCCTTCCAGCCAGACTTATACTTACCAGTCTGCACCACAGTATTTTAGGATTTAATGACTTTACTTAAATCTATTCCCTTTCCCTGAAATGGTCTTTCAATGCCTGAAATTCCCTCTGCCAAACACATACACAGATAACCCCACCCTCAACACACACAAACACACTCCTTGGCCTGATTACTAACCAGGATAACTCCTCCTCATCTTTTCAGGTTTAGCATTTCCTTACAGTGCCCCAAAGTCCCATTCGAGTCTGTGTTCTCAAATCACTTTGCAGGTCCTCTATTACAGCATTTACTATATTATGTTCAAAGACCTCCAGTAAATTCCCATAACGTCTAGAATAAAATCCAAACTCCTTACCCTGGCTTTCAAAGCCCTACACAATCTGGCTCTTACCTACTTCTCCAGAATCTAGCACAGTCCATTTATACTTGCTTTCTCTATGTTCTTTGTTAGTGTATGCACCAAATTTCTTCATGCCATAGGGCCTGTATTGCATTAGCTATCCCTTATGCCAAGAATGTTATTCTTTCTAATTATTTCATGGCCTGCTCCTTGTCATGAGGTCTCTGGTTAAATGTTTTCTTTGGGGATAGCCTTCTCTTGACCGCTAGAGCATAAATAATTACCTGGTTACTAGTGTATCACTTCCATTTTCTTCACAACTTTTAAACTACTGTCTATCTACTTACATTTGAATAAAACCCCTTGAATAACGTAGAACTATGTGTCTTGTCTACCACTGTGTCCCCAGTGTCTAGAAAACTATGTGACGAGTAGACTGTATGTTTCTCAAATTTAGAACGCAAGACTTATTCTAGGTTTATGAATTCATTCTTCTAAACTTAAATAAATGTATCTTGACTTTCTTCCTTCATTCCTTCCTGAATAATTCAGTACAAAAGCTCTTGGGATTGGGTATCTGCATCAGGAAGACATAACCAATGAAGTTGAAGGTGTTTCAGAGAGTGTCAGGGCCTACATGAAGAAAGCATGTTAAATGGAACATGCCTAGTAGAGTAAGGAGATTGACTTCAAACAGGTAAATTGGGCAAATAAGTAAATATATATAGTATGATAAGAGCCAGATTCCTCACTGTCAGAAAACAGAAATACAAATACAAGAAGGAAAAAGCTAGATGGCTTCCTTGGTTAGACTTAGAATGGGAGATACTGGAGAAACTTCATGGTTTTAAATATAGATAGATAGAGAAAAATATAGATGAATATATGTATGTGAATATATGCATGTGTGTAATGACTTGACCAGTGAGAAGGCCTCTGCACAGTGAAAATATTTATAGCCCATATCTTGGTAATTTCAGTCCCTAATAAAAGGAACCAGGGATCCTTGGGGAAATGGAGGATGGATGGGACTGCAAATGTACAAGACAGCCTAGAACATTCTGTTGTACCAGAAAGTTAAAAAGTGCTCAAAGAATTATGGCTTTTCAAAAGGACACAGAAACTAATGAAGGAACTCCCATTGTCCATAGATGGGTCGATGTGAACTTCAAAATAAGCAATAGTAAATCAATAGGATGAACAGAATAGGAGCCTGTGATCCATAATGGAAAAAAGAGAAAAAGAGAAGGGTGGGGGTGGGGTAGGAGGGAGGGAGAGGAAGGAAGGAAGGAAGGAAGGAAAGAAGGAGTGAAAGAAGGAAGGAAGAAGGGAAGGAAAGAGGTAGGGAAGCAAAAGGGAAGGAAGTGAAAGAAACAAAGGAAAACAAACCAAAGGAAACAGAAAAAAGAAGATAAAGCTCCACATACAGAGGAATATCAACTAATTTAAATAGAAAGAAGGATAGAATTAGAAGCTACTGTTTGACAATCATCAGAGTAATAATGTAGGCAAGAAATTTGGTGGATGTTAAAACCAGAAGGTAAATGTTTGGTGAGAAAATATAAAAAGAACAAGTAACTTCACCATGAAGAAATCTGCCAAACTTCACTTTAATCAAATGATGAAATTTACTATCACCAGTAAGTTGACAAACTGAACATTTCTAGTACTTTATAAGGTATACTGAGAGCATAGTTTTCTTCATGTGATATCCTTGCTTAAAGGGCTAACCTGAATCTAACATGAGGGAACACAAGACAAACCCAAACTGAGGTATAATCTACCAAACACTTTACTTATAATCTTCAAAGCTGTTAAGGCTAAAGAAAGACCAAAAATGTCTGAGGAATTCTTTCAGATAGAAGGAGATTAAAGAAACATGTGTTATCCTGATTTGGATCCTTTATCTATGAAAGATATTATTGGAATAATTGATGAAGTTTGAATGAGGTATATGGACGAGTTGTAGCCTATTAATGCTCATTTCCTGATTTTGATGATTCTACTGCAGTTATGAAGTAAAATATGTAAGGAAATTGCCAACAAATTATTCATGGATAATATGGCACAATTTGCTTTCAAATTATTCTGGAAAAATTATTTCTGCTTTCTTAGCAACTTTTTTGAAAGTCTGAAATAATTTCCTAAAATAATAACTTATTTTTGTTTTTGTGAAAGGTAGGGAATATATAGAACCAAGAAAATTTAATTTGGTTGTACATTTTTTTGTAAGGCTTCTAACCTTACCATTCCACTGAAATACATTATTTTTCGACAAAGTATTAATGACCTTTATAGATATCATATTCAATGGTGACTTTTCAGTCTTTTCCCATTCAAAATTATCTTTGGCAGTGTTGCTAGAATGATTTTCTTACACCCAAATATAATCACATTAATCCATTCCTTTAAAGCACATTGATGACACACCATATAGTATTTAGAAGAAAGTCAAACATGGCGTACAGGACATTTCAGGTCTGGCACCTGCCTCTTTCTTCAGTTTCATCTCTTGTCTCTCCCTCCATTCCAGTCATGCTGAAATCCACTCAGTTTATTCTGTCTTAATAGTCTCCGGATCATTCACAGTTACTGTTCAGTAATTATTCAAATAATGCTTGCCTGCCATATATATCCGGAATAGTTGTAGATGCTGTGCAGAATTCAAAGAAGTATTCAAAGTATGTACATATCCAAGGAAACCTAACCTAATTAGGAATCATTTTCATGTAAAATTTTGTGGAAAAATTATCACAATCATCAGTCTTTTGTGAGCAAAACATCTGACCATTTCAAAAAAGAAATGACATTTTAACATAAAGTTACTAATAGGGAATTGAAATTAAGTGAAACTAGATCAATTAATATTGTTGAGTACCTACTATGTGTATTGTACTAAACACCTATAGACAGAACATCTAGTAGGTGGTTAATATAAACAATAGAGAAACATTAAACCAAAAGTTGTTCTTTGAGAAAATTAATAAAATTAACAAACTCTTAGCTAGACTGACAAAGAAAAAAGAGAGAAGATATGAATAAATAAAATCATAAATGAGATGGGGACATTACTACTGACTCCACAGAAATAGAAAGGATCATAAGAGGATTCTATCAACAATTGTATGCAAGCAAATTAGACAACCTAGATGAAATGGACAAATTACTAGAAACACATGAACAACCTAGACTGACTCTAGAAGAAATAGAAGACCTCAATAGACCAATTACAAATAAAGTGATTGAATCAGTTATCAAAAACCTCCCAACAAAGGAAACCCAGGACCAGATGGCTTCACAAGTGAATCCTACCAATCATTCCAAGAATAATTAATACCAATTGTGCTCAAACTCTTCCAAAAAATTGAAGATGCGGGAACACTACCTAGCTCATTCATTCTTTGAAGCTAACATCATCCTAATATCAAAGCCAGGTAAAGATAATACAAGGAAAGAAAATTGCAGACCAATTTCTCTAATGAATATAAATGCAAAAATCCTCAAGAAAATGCTTACAAATTGAATCCAGTAGCATCTGAAAAAATGTATACACCATGATCAAGTGGGCTTTATCCCATGTATGTAAGAGTAGTGCAATGCACAAAAATCTATTAATGTAATACACCCATTAACAAATCCAAGGGGGAAAAACACATGATCATAGTGATTGATGCAGAAAAGGCATTTGACAAAATTAGCATCCTTTCTTGATAAAAAGTCTTCAAATGATAAGAATAGAAGGAAATTTCCTCAAAATGATAAATGCAAATATGAAAGACCCACACCCAAAATTGTGAATGGTGAAAGACTGAAAGCTTTCCTTCTAAGGTCTGAACCAAGATGAGGATGCCCGTTGCCACCGCTGTTATTCAGCATTGTGCTAGAAGTTCTAGCTGATCAGTTAAGTAAGAAAAAGTATTAAAAGGCATCTAAATTGGAAAAGAAGTAAAACTTTCACTATTTACAGATGGCATCATCCTATAACTGGAAAGTTCCGAAAAATCTACAACAAAGCCCCTAGAGCTAAGAAACAAGTTCAGCAAAAAGTCAGGATACAAGATAAATAGGCAAAACTAAGATTTTTTTCTATTCACTATTAATGAGCAATCTGAAGTGGAAATCAAGTATATATAATTTCTGTCTTCAAGAGGTTTACACTCTGAAACATGCTGATTGTACATATGTCTACTACAGGTTTTTGGTTAATCCCCTCGGCTGTTTATTCCACATGAAACAGCTGCTTTATGATATGATTTTGTATGAAAGCAAGAAAACATGAACCTTTACCTAATTTGCCCATTCATAATCTGTGTGTATCCATAATGCAAATGCTGTTTGCAGTTAAGTTTTCTTAGTAAGGTCTGAAAGTTTTACTTTTCTATCAGCTTTGATACTTATATATAATGGTCAGAGAAATACTCGATCTTACTGCAAATATTCAAATGAAAGCTTACTTAGGTATTCCTTTCTGAATGAGTGGATACAAAAGCACTAACTTCAAAAAGAAAGACATTTCTCTCTTAGTGACCCTGGAGATTTTGTAAATTTGTATAAGCACAAAAAGTTAAAATGTTCTCATAGGTCCTACTGAATTAACATGCTATACTTAAAATTCTGAGTGCATCAGCTATCTCCTATTAACCTTTACATCTTTACTGAGATTTAGACATTAGCCACTTTGAATTTCTTTGGAATGAATACACCCAGTCATTATATTTTCCAAAGAAATATTGATTTCCTTCTAAAATATGACCTTCTACTCTCATGTTTCTTATATCACACTGAAGCAATGCTTATCCTCTTCAGCAAGAGAAAGACAATCATGACTGTATATATATATATATATGTGGCATATTTCTCAGGGACTGGAGCCTAGCCATACTTAAAGATTCTTTTAATCCTTCTCTTTGTCTACTCCCTTCCCCCTCTTGTTGTAGACCGCCCACTTCCGTAGCTCGTCACAAACCCACAACCCTTCCTGTTTTTCTCCTCCCTTCTCTAATTATAGCTCTACACCTGCCTGAAGCTTACCAACAGCCTCCTAGCTTGTATGATTGGCTGTCACCTCCTGACGTGTGAGCCCTAAACTCCGCCCCTTCCCCGAACGTACTTAAGCCCTGCGCTTTCCGAGCTCTGGGTCGTCGATCGAGCCCCAGGGTTTCCTAACCCCAAATGTCTCACTCCTCGGGTCCCCGGGTGGCCCATCCCGGTGTGTATCAATAAAAGCCTTAACCC
>PVIY010006570.1:0-86766 GCA_004026745.1 Myrmecophaga tridactyla | reverse complement strand
GAGCCTCAGGTTTCTCAGCTGTCCTATGAGCTGGTGGTGATCAGTAAGAATCCCAACATTGCTCTCCATTATACACTGAAAATAAAACTAGATTCAGAACTGGAAGACCTGGGTTCTAGCCTCAGCTCGCCATTCACCGAGTGTGTGACCTTGGGCAGAGCAAGCTGAAACAAAAGTCCTAGGTTCAATTTCTGGTTCTTTTCAGTTTGTGAGTCCTTGGGCAGGTCATTTGGCATCTCTGAGCTTCTGTTTCCTCATCTGTAACCAAGAGCAATAATATCAACCCCATCAGTAGTGGTGAGGATTAAATGAGAAGACACACATAAATACTAGCAATTAGTAGGTGCTTGAGGAGAGGAACGGAGCCTGGTTTGCCGAAAGGTCTAGAAGGAATAGGGCAATCAGTGACCAAACCAGAAGACAAACCCAGACCTGACCCATGGTCAACAATGTGATAAAAGTAATGGAAAGATGAGTGACTGCAAGGTCTCAGGCTCTAAGAATATTATCCTATCCTCACAAAAAGCACATGAATCAGGTATCCTGGCTTGATGCTGTTAGGTACCCTAGAAAAGCCATGTTCTTTTAATCCAATCTTGTGGGGGCAGACCTATGGTTGGCTAAAACCTGATTAGGTTGTTTCCATGGAGATGTGACCCTCCCAATTGTGGATGGGACCCTTTTATTAGGTTGTTTCCATGGAGATGTGACCTTACCCATTCACGATCTTTCTTAATCTACTAACTGGAGTCCTTTGCTTTTAGAGAAAGCAAAGATGCTTGGAGACAGACAGAAGAAGTTCAGAGAGGAGTCCACTCAAACCAGGAGCTAAAAGCAATTAAACCAGGAGCAGAGGGCCAGCAAATATTACTGTGTGCCTTCCCATGTGACAGAGAAGCCCCGCACGCAATCAGCCTTTCTTGAGTGAAGGTATCCTCTTGTTGATGCCTTAATATGGACATTTTCGCAGCTTAGAACTGTACATTTGTAACCTAATAAATCCTCTTTGTAAAAGCCAATCCATTCTGGTATATTACATTCCAGTAGCATTAGCAAAGTGAAACAGGGGCAGGTATTACTGTTTCCCTTAAATAGCTAGTAGGTGACAAAGCCAATACTTAAGATCAAGAAGATTGAATTCCTGAAACTGCTAAGTCACTAAGCTATTCTTCAATGCTTCTCTCTGTAGCTTTCTCCACTCTGCTCTGAGTGTCTGTCTGCATCCTGGAGCCCAACCACTGCCCCATTTTAAGTGGGCCCAAATTGCCCAAGCACAGAGGATACCCTCTTTCTTTTCCAGGGTATTGGAATGATTCAACAAATCACTCCTGAACACTTACTATATGCCAGGCATTTAGGATACAGCAGTGACAGAACAGATAAAAATAAAAGATCCTGTTCTTGTGGATCTTGTTTTAGGGAGGGAATAAGTGGAGAAAATGAACAATTAAACAGGTAAATATTAAACATCAAGTCAAAATGTCACCTGGTTTAGTTTATCAATGGTTAGTAATGTACTTTTCTGTGAGGCCCCAAGGAAATTTTGTTCCTGCATTTGCACTAATTATAATATTTAACACCAACTATGTGCCAGGAATTATCCTAGTAACTGGTATTAAAAAGATGACTAACACATGTGCTTTGCCTCTGGAGAAGTCCTATTCTAGAAGGGGAAAAAGACACATAAAATACTTTTAATACATTATGCTAAGTACTGTTTGAGAGGAATTTCCATATCTTGAAGAGGAGGTAAGGGAAGAATCAGAAGAAGCCTAGGGAAGATTTCAGTTAGAAAGCATCACTGACCTGGTCCTGGAGAGATGAGAATGATTTTGAGACCAAAATGTAGGAAGACTTCCAGGAAGGAAGAACAGCTACAGAAGCAAGAATATGCACAGTATGTTTGGGAACTCAGTATTCCTACATGGGTGAAGCACAGGGTGAATGTATGAGAGAGTTGAGCCTGGAAAGTATGAACTCAGGTAAGTAGTGGGAGACATGGGTGATTGCTAAATAAGGGTCTCTAAGACCCAATCAGACTTGTTTTACTCACCTCTCTTCCTCTTCACTAATACTATCTTCAATTGTGCCAAAACTGATGTTAACCCTATATTTTGAGTACTTGAAATCAGTCATTTCATTTTTCAGTTCCAAAGTTTCCAGTTGATTTGGGGGGAAATTCACTTCTCTATGGAAATTTTGCATCTTTTCTTCTATTTTCTTCAACATTTTAATCACAGCTATTTTACCCTCAATAACTGATAACATCAAAATATGGATAGCCCATGGATCTATTTCTACTTTTTCTTCTTGTTTTCAGTCCTTTTGTCTGGTCCTGCAGGGTGCCTGGCTGCCCACCTCTGGTCCAGTCTGTGACTACCCTTTTGTTCAAAGAAACAGGAATTTTTCCCAATGAGCACTGAGCTCAGGACAGTGTTCCTTCTGAGGTGGACATATAAGGTATACTATGATTGACTTATATGAGGGATTTTCAGGGAGTGGGCAGGGCAGCAAGAAGACATTAGGAAAGGGCATGTGGAAGAATGTGGGGGCCAGGGGTGTGGATTCTCCAGCCTGGGCCCACCCCATAGTGATCGCCTGCTAGCCAGAGTAGGAGTAACATAGCACCAATCACTTTCCTCTCCACCCTGCTCCAGCTGGGAAAGACATCTTGGCCGTGTAAACTAATCTTATGAGTCTTATTCCAAGAAGGCCAAGGAATTTGACAGGAAACAGCACAAGCTAGTCACCTCACATCTCTGTCTGGACTTGACGTGATTGGATCTGAAATAGCCACAAAAAGCCTCATTATTAAATGTTTTGAACATTTTGAACCTAGATAAACATGCACTTCCATGCACAAATGGGAAGTTTTAAGAAGAGCCACTGAAAGGGTAAAGCCACACAGGTCTCCATATAAGAACTGAGACCAAGACTTCACTTCCAAGTCAGCTCCCCAGTGGAGAGCATTTGACAGGCCTTATCACTCAGCTTCCAAAAACCTGTCTTCACAGTCAAGAATCCTTTCTATCCCCACTCCTCTATCCCTCTATCCCCACTGCTCAGCTTAACTACTATTGTGTTAGAGGCAGCTCAGAGATAGCTGCTCTCAAGTGCTGAATAAATATCTCTACCAAGAGCTTGTCTTGCCAGTCACTGCCCTGGCCTCAGCCCTGAGCTTGCCCACATCTTGACATCACCCTTATCTCCTCGTCCCCCAGAATAGAGGGCCACCCCAGAGGTTGGGACTGCCAGGCCTGGTTCCACTCTTTCCTCGGTGTGTCTAACTGACAACTCTCAGAGAGGCAGAATTCCCTGCTACCCACATTCACAGTGCTCACTGCTCAAGGTAGTATGGCTACCCCAGATCTCCTCTGCCGAAGTCTGTACATCTGTTATAGGAGGGAGGATGTCAGATATTGAGCCCCAGGGGCCTGAGGGGTTCTAGCCCTTGTCAACCCAAGAGCTTCAAGGGGCCTCATAAGGGGACCTTTCTTTTGTTGAGTCTAGAGTGAGTTTAGCCTTGGCCCTGAAGTAAATGGAAAGTTTAGCATGGTGGGGCCGAACCTAACTGGGGTCACATTCTGGTCTGCTCTATCCTAGCTCTATGGCCTTGGGCATGTTGCTTAACTTTAGTTTGTTCATATGTAAATTGAAATAGTTACCTCACAGGGTTTACAAAGGTAAAATAAATTGATATATGTGAATTGCTTAGAACAATGCCTAGATCCTAAGAAGTGCTACGTAATAGCTATTATTATTGCTTGAACATACCACCTTCAGCTCTTCATGGAGCTCTAGGGCGAATGTGCATCTTTGCACACTGGAATTACCTCCTTCTTCAGTATGGAGCTTAGGTTCCAAGTTGGGCTCAAGCAACTCCAAAGTCCTCAAGAGATTCTGTTAAGGAACTTGTTGCCTGATGTATTCGTTTCCTAGGACTGCCATAACAAATTTCCACAAACTGGATAGGATAAACAGTAGAAATTTGTTCTCTCACAGTTCTGGATGCTAGAAATCCAAAATCAAGGTGTCAGCAGGGTCATGCTCTCTCCATGACTCCAGGGGAGGATCCTTTCTCACTGCTTCTAGCTTCTGTTGGGTTGTCGACTATCCTTGACATTCCTCGGCTTCTAGATGCATCACTCCAATCTCTCCATCTTGACATGGCCTTCTTCTTTCTTTGTCTCCAAATTTTCCTCTCCTTATAAGGACATCAATCATATTGGATTTAGAGCCCACCCTAATCCAGTATGACTTCATCTTAACTTGAGTACAACTGCAACCTATTTCCAAATAAGGCCACATTCCTAGGTTCTGGGTGGACATAATTGGGGCAGGACACTACTCAAACCAGTACAGGGAGTGAAATGAAGAGATGTGAAATGAGGAGATTCCCATTCAATGGGAATGGTGAGGGAGAGTGTTCTCCATGGCTCCCAGTGAAGGCCTTTTGTGGCTGTTAGGGGAAGAGAGGTGGAGGGGGGACTCCAAGCAAGCTCTCTGGGGATCTCTCTCAGCCCTAAAAAGATCAAGACCCATGAATATTTGCTACGCCTCTTTGTACTATCCAGGTGTTTCTTGGCAACCGTGAGTTTGTCAAGAGGACTGTTGACTTTACCTCACCATTCTTCAAGCTCCAGATTGGCCCCAGTGCACTTGGGGACCCCTCTGAATCTCAGGCAGATACATGTACACACAGAGAGATGCCTAGTTTCAGAGAGGTGGACCCACATACAGTCATGCCAAGGAGGCAGACAGAAAGGACAGCTGAAGGAATAAAGAAGTCTAGTACAGACCTTTGCTCTTTGGAGACGGGAGCCATTACTTTTACAGGTAAAACCCTGAAGGAAATTGGATGGAGAAGGGGGTCCTCTTTTCAGTGACCAATCACGGGCTCCTTAAAATGCCTAGGACTTTATTCCAACTCCGCCCATTTGCAGTAGCCATTCTCTTCCTCTGGTACTCTAAGACTCAACTGACAGCTACCTCTGGCAAAGAGCACTCGCTGCTTCTCCAGCCTTCTTTGGGACCATTCTCTGCACTGAGTCAAAGTCTCCATTTTTTACTTGGTTATAGCACAGATTTTGTTCACCAATCCCTTCATGTATATCAGTCATATCTTCTCCTTAAAGGTGAGAGTGTTGGCCTTTCTCTGCAATCTTCTCCTTGCATGATGCCTCTAAATATGCAAGCCACCACTTTCACTATTTTTAATGATAGCATGTTGATGGATTTATTGAAAAAATATATATAAGATAACTCACATCAGCAATTCCTAAAATGTGTTCCAGGCAACACTACTTCCATAGGCTGTCAGGAGGTGTATAAGAAAAGGCGTTCCATATACTTGGGGAACACTAAGTTAAATATAGCAAACAGGTTTATTTATCACAGGATATATCAGAGACTATAACATGCTAACAATTATTTCAGTTGTGCAGTGGGGTCAGCTTTCATTGGCTCATAAGAGCTGATTTTGTATATCTCTTATTAACTCTGTTCATTGATATAATACTGATAACTTGAAATCAGCTATGGTGGGAGTATTTGCACCATGGAAGTCAGAAAACACAATTAGGGAGTTTTGTTTTTGTTTTTGTAGCAATCTAGTTTATAGCACACTACTGAATACCACTTCAAGACGAGACTATGGTTTGCAGATTTTCCTGATGAATTTGACCATAAAATTCCTTTTTCATCTCATGGGCAGCATATAAGGGGCAAGTGGTGTTCCGCAGAAGACACTTTAGGGAAAAATTATCCTGTGCAAAGCTACTTTAGCTAAATGACACGGGGGGATGTGTGGGAAGAATGTTCATTAATTATCTACCCTGTGTCAAACATGAGGTCGGTGCTTTATATACATTATCTCATTTAATTCCCTAAGCAACAATGGGGGAATAATTATTACCCACATTTTACAAGTGAGGAAATGAAAGCTCAAAAACTTTTCCCAACTTCACATAGCTAGAAGTGGCAGCACAAAGGCTACTACAATCAGAGATCATAATTTCCAGTGGGGTGATTATTTCAACAAGACTTTAGTAATAGCTTTAAAAGAGTTTACTAAATGATTAGTGGACAGGTCATGAACTGTATTTAGAACGCAGTCATTTAGTTACTAGGGAAATTTCTAGAAAATAACAGAAAAGTTACTGAAAATCTCAGCTGTTCCACAGTCCTCAGTCTTCTTCCTACTTGTCCTCTGCCATGGACTAACACCCCAGAATTTCTCAGACTTCAGAATCTCCTGGGTGCTTTTAAAAAAATGCCAGTGGCTGAGCAACACCTGCTCTCCAAGGTAACTGTAATGTGGATTGAGAACCACTGAAAGTACTATGGAGGGGCCATTTCACAGATGGAAAGACTAAGGCCTACAGAGGAGAAGTGGCTTGTCTAGAGTCACTCAGCAGTCAGTTGCAGAACTTTAGTAGACTAAATCCTGGGTCTTTTGACTCCTATATGATGCCTTTTCCACTTAGCATGAAGATTATAAAAAGCAATGATTTCAGCTGAAATCCAAACCATTTTGGGTAACCTTGGGTTGGCTATTTTTCCCCAAGGAAAAGTTAAAACCTTATCAGTGAAGGGCATTCAGGAAAAGACACACTTCCTTGCAAAGAGACTGTTATCCTGAGCTGCCTACAAAATCAGGCCTCTTAACTCTTTCCATGCTTGCTGTGCTCACCTCGAAGGATGCCTCCTTCCTAGGCTCAAATAGCAGTTTACTGCACTTCGGTTTCCTTTGAAATTGACACAGATTTGTATTGCTCTCTGGGACATCTGCTTGGCAGGGCGTCCTATAAAGACTGATAGAGACTCATTCTATCTTGGCTCAGGGGTGGGTCAAAGTGTACCTGAAGACAGCGCTCATGGGATCTTCAAGAAAGAAGCCTTACTGAAGGCTTTGATGAAAAGCAAAGCAAGGCTGAAAGTCCTCCCCGTGGACTATCAAGGCACTCTGAGCCTGGAAAAATTTTTAATTTAGGTCATACCTAAATTTTAAGCCCATAAAACTTTTTCCATAAAGCATGTATATAGCTTTCTGGTGTACCCTTGAAGATGAAGTAGAAATCATCCAGTAACTGAATGAGTTCATTTGACAAATGTTAGAGGGGGTCTATTGAAATATTTTACTTTGATATTGGATAGTTTGTTCATTCATATATGCATTTAACAAGTATTTCTTGATCATCTGTTCTGGGTTTTGGGATACAATGATGGACAGAGAAATATGGTCTCTCCATTCACGGAGCTTAAAATGTGTGTTTGGGGAGGCAGGATGGAAAGAATCAGACAGTATGAAAACAAGTGAGCAAGTAATAAAGAAATCTAAGTAGTAGAACATGCTGTGAAAGAAGTGAACAGGTAGAAGTGATGGAGGCCAATCCCCCTAGGAAGATACTTTGATATCTTTGATATGAGAGTCACAGAAAGCTTCTCTAAACTGCAGATAAAAAAGATGCACAGGGGGAAGTGCAGTCCAGACCATGTGAAGGCCCAAAGACCAGAACAGAGCTTGACTCAAGGAACTCAAACAAGGCTGCAGAACTGAAGCAGAGTGAAAGAGGCGTGAAACAAAACAGATGAGGTTGGGTAGATCGACAGAGGCCTAACCCTGCAGGCATTTTTTGTCCAAAATAAGGGATCTGGATGTTATTTCAAGGTGATGGAAAGCCTTTGGAAGACTTCAAGCAGACAAACCAGGCAAGGTGTCAGGACCCCAAATCAGATAGTTGTGTAAACTTGGGGAACTTACCAGTAAAAACACTCTAGACAAGTCTCAAAGAGCTTATTTCTAGGGTGAGGAGATAGACAATAAGAATCAGTCATGTAATTTTAAATTATGATAAATTCTATATAGCAGAAAACAATGGAATGTCATGAAAAGTGATTGGAGAGATGGGAAAGAAAGAAGCCACATTAGATGAGACAGCTGGAGTAGGCTTCTCTGAGGAGCTCATACTTGAGCTGAAACCTGAATGACAAGAAACCTCTGGCCATGGGGAAACAAGGCAGAATGCTACTGGCAGAGGGAAGAAAAGTGCAGAGGCGGCCTCAATTGGGGGTTGAGTGGGAAGTTCTTCCTGCTCAACTGCAGAGATGAGTTTAATCTGGTGAGATGATCAGATTGAGCTAATAATGCCAGGAGGGCCAAGAAGTAAGGCATAAGCAGACATAATGGCAGTTGGGTTTCCACGCCAGAGTTAAGGCTGCAAACCCAAGGAAGCAGGTTCCAAGCTGAGGTCAAGAAGTGCAGACATCAGATTCCCAATCAGAGGATCCAGTGACTCTTGTCTCACATTTCAACTCTTCATGTGCTCCTGGCCTACAGACTAACTCCTGGAAGCAAGCACTTCTGAAATGATGCTCAAACACCCAGATATGCAAATTTTAAGAAAATTAAATGAGAAGTCCATTTTGGCAGAGGTGAAAAGGATAGGTAATACCAGGAGTGTAGCATAGACCTCTTGGCGTGCAAGGAACTGAAGTTCATCCAGGTCATAGTAAGTTAATGAGAGGGAAGGGACATAGGCCATTATTTTGAAGACAGTTGTGCAGGAATCCAGGAAAAGTGGAAAAGAAAGGTCTTGGAAGGGCAGGAACATCGAAGAATCTTGCTTCTCCATCAACACAACCCAATTTCTCTGCATTCCTCTTACAACCAGCTCCTCTTCCAGTTCTTTTTCCCATCTTACTTTAGTGCTTAGCTAATTGAACCCCCTTGACCATCCTCTAGCAAATGAAATTTCAGATCATTTTTCTACTGCTAACTAGTAAATTCTTTTCTTGTTTCCAAATTAAATTCTCAAGAGAAGAAATCTGATTGGCTCACATCACCTCCTTGTGCCAAATCATTAGCCATCCTTGGGCCAGGTGCCGACCCCAAATCCAATAAGCTATAACAAAACTCAGCATTGGAGTATGTGGGGGTCTCATGATAAAAATCCTTGCCACCCAGTCATCAAGGTTTGTGTAGGGTGACGAACTCATCCCGGTTTGACTGGGTCTTTCCTGGTTTTAAAACTGAAAGTCCCATGTCTAGGAGTACCTTCAGTCAAACAAGGACAGTTAGTCACCCCATAACTATTGGTGGGACTGTTCCCTTTGGAGCTCTGGAAGGACAGACAGGGTGACAGACATCTCTGACATGGCAGTATTGTTTAAGGTATAGAGAAATCAATATTTTCTTCTGCTGATGGTGGGAGTGAAAATTGTTTCACCTTTCGGGGTGGGGAGGTGCAGAATCTGGAAATATGTATGAAAAGTAAATATTTGTGTATTCTATCACTTTGAAATATTTTGGTAATTTATCCTAAATAAATGATCAGTCAGGGTGCAGAGATTCACACACAAAGCCATTCATGTGAAGCATATTTGTAAATGTAAAACAATAAAAGTAACCTAAAGAACTACCCATAGAGGATTAGTGAAATGAACCAGGATACTTAGAATGGAAATCTTTGCAACCATTAAAAATAATGGTGTGTCTTTCGAGTTACTGATATGGATCATGTTCTAGTTTGCTAGCTGCCAGAATGCAACACACCAGAGATGGACTGGCTTTCAATAAAAGGGGATTTCTTTAGTTAATGTATAGTTCTTCAGAGGAAAGGCAGCTATCTTTCATCTGAGGTTCTTTCTTACATGGGAAAGCACAGGGTGATCTCTGCTGGCCTTTTCTCCAAGCCTCTGGTTCCAACAACTTTCCCTGGGGTGATTCCTTTTTGCATCTCCAAAGGCCTGGGCTGAGCTGAGAGTGCTGAGATGAGGCATGCTGAGCTGCTTGGGCTGTGCTATGTTCAGCTCTCTCATTTAAGTGCCAGCCAATTAAATCAAACATCACTCATTGCAGCAGACACGCCTCCTAGCCGACTGCAGATGTAATCAGCAACAGATGAGGTTCACGTGCCATTGGCTCATGTCCACAGCAACAGAACTAGGCACCTTCACCTGGCCAAGTTGACACCTGACTCTAACTATAAGACATGCTTAAGGAAAAAAACAGGTGATCAAATAGCCCAGTGATGGGGGAGGAGGGCAACAACAAGATGAAACATGTAGACCTCATTAGACTGAGGCCAACACTAGGGCACATTTATGTGATCACATTTATGTGAAATGAAAATTTCAGAAAAAGTTGTAGAAGTATACCTGTGGTGCTTTTCAGTTACTTTTTTGCTATTTTGAATGTTTTACAATGACTAATGATTGTTTTCATATTGGAATTTTTCCCAATTTTTAAAAACACGCTGTTCTAGTTTGCAAGCGCCAGAATGCAATATTACAGAACTGGAAAGGCTTTTATAAAGGGGAATTTAATAAGGTACAAGTTTACAGTTCTATGGAAGTGAAAGTGTCCAAATTAAGGCATCAGCAAGAGGTTACCTGCACTCAAGAAGGGCCAATGGGTCAGGAACACCTCTGTCAGCTGGGTAGTCATGTGGCTGGTATCTACTGGTCCTTGCCCCTGGACTGCGTTGCTTTCAGCCTCTGTTCCTGTGGGGGTTGGTTCCTCACTTTGTTTCTCCAGGGTTGGCTTTCATCTCTTGGCTTCCCTTGACTCTCTCCAGGTTCTGGCTTGCTTAACATCTCATCACAATGTCTGCTGGGCTCCAAATCTCTCCAAACATCCGTGTCTCTGTTCTCCACATATCCATATCTGTATCAGCTCTGCTGTGAAGTTTTTATTGGCTCTGAGGCTTCTGTCATTTCTATCGTTTACCTAGGCTCTGTCATTTCTGAGGTTTCTCCAAAATATTTCCTCTTTTAAAGGATTCCAGTAAACTAATTATGACCCACCTAGAAAGAGTGGAGTCACATCTCCATGTAATCAAAAGTTAATACCCCAATGGGGCATGTCATGGAGATAATATAATCAAAAGATTCCAACCTACACTACTGAATCAGGATTAAAAGAAACGGCTGCCTCCACAAGATGGATAAGGATTAAAACATGGCTTTTCTGAAGTACATAATATTTTCAAACCAGCATACTTACCAAAAAAATCCTGGTTCAACAAACTCAGTGGAATAGTGTTTTTTTAGAAAAAAATATTTTTTATTGCAAAATCTTCACATAGATACAGTCCATCCAGAGTATACAGTCAATGGCCCATGATATCATCACATAGTTGTATATTCATCACCAAGATCATTTTTAGAACATTTGCATCACTCCAGAAAAATAAGTAAAAAGAAAAAACTCATACATCCTACAGCCCTACCCCTCCCTCTCATTGACCACTAGTATTTCAATCTACACAATTTTTTTTATCACTGATGCCCCCTACTATTATTTATTTATTTTTCCTTGTTTTTTAACTCACCTGTCCATACATTAGATAAAAGAAACATCAGACACAAAGTTTTCACAATCACATGGTCACACTGTAAAAGTCACATAGTTATACAATCACCTTCAAGAATCAAGGCTACTGGAACATGGTTCAACAGTTTCAGGTACTTCCCTCCAGCCACTCCAATATACCATAAACTAAAAAGGGATATCTATATAATGCGTAAGAATAACCTCCAGGATAACCTCTCAACTCTGTTTGAAGTTTCTCAGCCACTGAAACTTTGTTTTGTCTCATTTCTCTCTTCCCCCTTTTGGTCAAGAAGACTTTCTCAATCCCATGACGCTGGATCCTGGCTCATTCCAGGAGTCCTGACCCACATTTCCAAGGAGACTTACATCCCAGTTGTCATGTCCCCATGAAGTGGGGGAGGGCAGTTGAGCACATCTGAGTTGGCTTAGAGAGACAGGCCACAACTGAGCAACAAAAGAGGTTCTTTGGAAGTAACTCATATGCATAATTATAAGTAAGCTTAGCTTCTCCTTTGCAGGAATAAGTTTCATAGAAGATCAAGGGCTCAGCCTATTGAATTGGTTGTCACCTCTGCTTGTGAGAAAATCAGAAATTCCCCCAGTGTGGGAAGTTTAATATTTCCTCCTTTCTCCTCAGTCCCCCAAGGGGACTTTGTAAATACCTTATTATTCTCTGCCCAAAATTACTCTGGAATATGTCAAGACATCACATTAATCTGTACAAACCAACAAGATCTCACACCCTATTCAAGACTCCATGTAATTATGGTGTCAAATAAACTGAGAAATGGTGTTTTAATTTAAAAAATGTTTTCATTTTTCCAATTTTGTTCTGGTTCATTATTTTAGAACACACAGAGGTTTGATTCAGGCTCCAATTAATCCACTTGGGTTTTGCCTTGTTTTAAAACAGAAACAACTTTGATTCCATTTGAATTACATTTATAGACAATTAACATTGAGGTTTGCTTTAAGATTCAGCCAGTTGAGCAGTTGGTTGTGTGTTCTTGGTTCACGGTTTGATGCAGAATTCCCACAATAACCTTGAATAATTTGAAGGAGGGAAGAGAGGGATTTTGAACCTAAACTATCCAGAAAATACTGTCTCTCTCTCAGCCTGGAAAGGCCAGCAAGAAACCATTTTCCCCACAGCACAGCCCGTCCCACTTCCTGTCATTGTCCACTGGTCCTGGGGTCTTCCCTCTTACATGGCAGGCCCATGCATGGTCACCAAAGCAGCTCTTCTGGGTGTGCACTCTGCAATAAAATTCCTTCGGCATGAAGTAATCCTTCAGCCAGAGTTGTCCATGCCAGGAAATGGCTTGCTTGAGGACCCTGTGAGTAGACCATCTTCTGTCTAGACCTTCAGAGCTCCCTACCCATAAAACATGCATCTTGCTTTTGTTTTAAAAGTGTTTCTAAAGTGTTACCCCTGGCTGTGTGGAGGACATGGTGCCTTTCTCTTCAAATGGGATGTAAGGAAGTCAAGACAGAGGCAAGTGGAAGGAAGGTCAGAAGGGACTGCAGAGCCCCTGCCTTGCACAAGCTGCCTCTGGGATGTGGGCTGAGACTGCACTCTCTCCAGGCCATGAGACAGGGCCCCAAAGGCCCTGACAGGATGCTCCTTGGTGTGTCCCTCAGAGACCACCTAAGCCTTAGTCAGGAAAGAAGATGGTTTCAGAGGCTGACAGAGCCCTGTTCAGACCTGGAAACACTGGGTGGGACACCCTGAGGAAGTGTTTTAATCAGCATGTTGGCTTCCTTATTTGTAAACAAGGAGAGAAGAAGTATACCTCCTCACAGGGCTGGCAGGAATATTAAATGAAATAAACTTTCTAAAATTGCCTTCTCCAGTGCCTGCCATCATCAGTGGCACACCAAGGACAGGGCATGGGAATGGTCCCATTGTCTGTATATAAGTATAAGTATAAGGCAATGACATAGCTAACTAAAAGCTCCTCTACTTTTCATTACACCTAGTACTTGCACTTCTAAACAACAACAGTGATAAATATTCTTCATTGTCCATGCCAGCTGCTCCAACTGCCCCCCACCAGGGAACACCATTGCCTGGTACATATCAGGCACCCCATAAATGAGAGATGTTGTCTTTTTATTATTATATGCCATTAACAATTATTTATAATTGGCTACCAATCATACATAATAATAATCTGTTTGTCAAAAGTAAATATTAAGCTGTAATACCACAGATGGGGATATTGAGAGCAGGCCAAACAAGTGCTTTAAACTCATGTTTCTCATGTGTAAAGTTTGGGAGGTTAATCCCTTTTACAAAGTGTTTTCACATTCTTTTTCTCTCCTACTACTCACATTGGCTCTATGAGGTCGGTACAATTGTATCTATTTTATAGGTGAGGCAAGAGAGACTTAGGCAGGTGAAGTGACCAGCCCAGGAGGTATTTATAGAACCTAGATGCGGTACCTCTAAACCCTTTTCCCACCTGATTGCCATGGTGCCCAGGGGTTAGGATACTTTCTCCAGGGATTGTCAGAAAGGAGAACAAACCAATCCATTACCACTTGGACCAACTGGTAAAGTGAGGATAAAGAGGAATGTCTCTAGTTCATGCCAGACACTCCAACTTATTTTCTCATTTGAGCCTCAAAGAAGCATCTATTACCCCCAGTTCATGGAAAAGAATATGGAGTCTCAGGAAGGTAGTTACTTGCCTGGAGGCACACAACCAAACAAGGAGCAGAGCTAAAACATATACTGTAGTCAACTTGAGAACATTGTCCTACATGACCTGTGTTACCGCAGTTTTTTTGTTTGTTTATTTTGTTTTTGGATGCTGTATGGGGGGGGGTCACATTTCATCATTTTTTTCATGTGCGTAACCCCTTATTGCAGCCCCATTTGTTGAAATTTTTTGTTTGTTTGTTTTTGTTGGTTTCTTTGGGAGATGCATGGGCCAGGAAGTGAACCTGGGTCTCCCGCATGGCAGGCGAGAATTCTGCCACCCAACTATCCTCAATTCCCATACAATGGTTTTTGAAAACGGGAAGGTTTAACAACCTGGTTGACTGCAAAGAGGTAAAGATTCTGAGCTTCTGAACAAGGGGTGTTTAGGGAAAGGAATGGTTGACGCTCACACATCTCAGAATCACTAGAGGTTCCATGTTGAGGTTGAGGTGGGAAGGAGATGACTAAAATTTTTCCCATATGGCCTGGGTTTTCCCTGACTTATATTATCATGAGTCTCTGGTTAGCTGCATCAGGAAGCTGAATAACATGTCAAGATCTGTTCACAGACATTCTAAGCTTATATCATTTGAGATAATGAGGGGCTGGAGATCTTCGTTCATTCATTCATTACTCATCATGGATTTTTATCAATGTTCTTATTCTTATTATAGAAGTTATATAGACTCATTAAAAATTCAAAAGATACCAGAGGGAGAATAGCAAAAAGTAAAAGTCATAGAGGACTTGAAGGGAGAGTGCAGTGGTTTAGAGCTGAATGTAGCCCAGAAAAACAAGTTCTTAAATTTAATCCATTCCTATGGGTGTGGACCTACTGAGAGTAGGACATTTTGATGAGGTTACGTCAGTTAAAGTGTGACCCACCTCATTCAGGATGGGTCTTAATCCTCTTACTGGAGTCCTTCATAAAAGAAATGAGAGCAAGAGCAAGAGAGAGTGAGTGAGTGAGAGAGAGAGAGAAAGTCATGGAAGCAAGGAGCTGAAATTAAAAAAAAAAAAAAAAACAGAGGAGAAGGGAGAGAGCAGCAGACACTGCCATGTGCTTTGCCATGTGGCAGAGGAGCCCAGGATCACTAGCAGTTGGTCTTTGGGAAGAAAGCATCACCTTGATGATGCCTTGATTGGGACATTTCCCCTGCTTCAAAACCATAAGCAAATAAATTCCCATTACTTAAGTCCAACTCATTTCATGGTATATTCTGGACCAGCCTAGGAGACTAAAGCAGAGAGTGAGGATTCAAGTGGGAGAGAATGACACTGAAGGCAGCACGAGGAAGGTGGTCTCTTGGGGAGGTGAGGTAAGAAGACCAGGAGAAATGTCCAGTCCTCCAGGAAATTACAGAGGGCAGCAAAGAAGAAAGTGAAGGGCCAAGAGGGTTAGGGTGGACAATTTTGGAGCTGAGAGGTAAGAAGGAAGTAGGCCTGCAAAAAGGTGCAGGACTCTCTTGGGGAAGGAGCAAAAGAAAACTGGGGGAGTATAGATGAGAACGTGGGGCAGGGGCCAAAGAGAGCTTCAGAGCCAAGGGATTCTAACAAAATTCAATGAAAGTGAATTTGCTGCCAAATAATTCCTTCTAAGTCTCCTCTCTTTTTTTTTTTGTCTTTATTTTATTACTCATCTGTCCATACACTGGATAAAGGGAGTGTCAGTCACAAGACTTTTGCAATCACATGCTCACATGAAGAAAGCTATATAGGTATACAATCATTATCAAAGATCAAGGCTATTGAATTACAGTAAAACAATTTCAGGTATTTCTTTGTAACTGTTCTAATATACTAGAAACCAGAAAGAAATTTCTATATAATGAGTCAGTGGTCATAATCATCTATTAAATCCTAATTTCTCAATTACACCTCCTCCCTCTCATTTGATCATCCTCTCAATCTTCAGGGATATTTGGGCAATGACTATTTTTTTTTTATTTCTTCGTGCTGGAAAGGGGTATTGACCTTTGGTCTCTCCTCTTTTTAAAAGTTTCTGTCTACTAATTCCATCATCTTAGTCATTTCTTGATCTGTTTCTATTGATTTGTTTTTCCCCATTTATGGGTCATGTTTTACTGTTTCTTTACATGCCTGATAATTTTTATTAGAAGCTGAACATGGTGGATCATATGTTGTTGGGTACTGGATTTTGTTGTACCTATTTCATCAGTGTTAGATTTTGTTCTGGTAATCATTTAAGTAACTTGTGGACCAGTCTTATCCTTTAAATGGTTACTTTTGAGCTTTGTTATGGCATATCTAGGAAAGCCTTTATTCTGGGACTGATTTACTAAGGTGTGACCCTTCTGAGATCTGGCTGGTTGGGACATAAATTATTCCTATCATGGTATGAGCCCTGGGAATTATTCAGCTTATTGCCTTCCATGGTTCTTTCCCCAGTGTCTGGGAGTTTCTCTGAGCATATTGGTATGATTCTCTATCTTTCCTTCTGTGTCTCTCTGAAGTTCTCTCCTCTCCAGTGTTCTGCCCACAAATTCTAGCTGTTGCAGTTTTCCCAAACTTCAGTCTCTATCTCCTTAACTAAGGAAGACCACCAGATTCTGTTTCAGTTTCCCTTTCTTGTGCTGTGGCCTGGAAACTGGTTTTAAGCAGCAAGATGGGGCCATCATAGAATTCAGCTTGTTTCCTTTCTCTCAGATATCATAGTCCTGTGCTACCTGTTGCCAGCTGTCTGAAAACCATTATTTTATGTGTTTTGCCTGACTTTCTACTCATTTTTGGTGTGAAGGCAATTCCCATAACAGTTCATCATTCATGGGTGTAATCAGAAGTCCCCACTGAGACTTTTTAAGCAGGAATGGGACAGGATAAAATGTGTGCTTGGAAATAAATCAATCTTACTGTGCTGTGGAGAATAGATTAGAGGCCATCATTGATTCTAGAAAGCCAATTCTGCAGCTGTTGGGACAAGAGGTTATGATGAATTGCATCCAGGCATATTTAAAATAACTTTTTCATTTATAGGATTTGGTGATTGATTAGATGTGAGGGGCTGAATGGAGAAAGTAGATATCAAGAATGACTCTGATTTCTGGAATAGCAACTGGGTAAATGGTGGTATTATTTACCTTAACAGAACAATGGAAGTTTTGAGTGAAATACTGTGCCTTCTTTCTTGAAGATGTTATATTGCCTATGGGACATTAAAGTGGCATTATTGTGTAGACTGTCGGTCTGGAGCTCAAAAACAGATCTCGGCTGGAGCTGCTTAATCTTACATGTATTTAAAGCTGCAGGGGATAGATGAAACACTTTTCATGTACTTCCTGGAAGCACTGGATGTGTGAATATTTTGTATAATTCCTTTAAATTATGAGGTCTTAGAAGGCAGATTTTGTTTTCCTCTTTGTATCCCCCAAAGTGCTTGGCCCCTTGCTTGCACATGGTAGGTGCTTAGTGTTTGTGAAAGAGACAATGGTTGTCAGGGATTCTTTCTCTCATTTTCCTGAGCTTGCCATTGCCTCCTGGTTATCTAAAAATTTGCCTTAAGTTTTCTTGTTCTTGTTTCTTTTTCTGGTTGTAGTCAGCCTTTTCAAGTTAGCTTGTTAGTCATCAGCAGAGGATCATGACCCTTCTTTTTCACAACAGTGCTGTGTCATGTCAACTCAGAAGTCTTGAACTTGAGCTGCAGTTGGGACCAGATGCTTGCGGGAAATCTCCTGGTTGACCAAGGGGTACTTAGACCTTTGGAATTTCACAGACTTCTCTTGAGTCTAAGACTCTCATTGTCTCTGTGAACAATCCCTGAAAGTTGCCCAAAGGAGGGAACAATCAAACCTGTTTTAGAAGATGAAGTATCAGAAAACCATGGAATTCTGAGACCTTATGTAAAATTTCAGTTGTTGGAAAGAGCTGCCCTGAGATTTAGAGAACCTGAGTTCTAGATCTGAGACTTCTTGTTCAGTGTTGAGAAAATCACTTCCCCACTTTGGTCCCCAGTTTCCCCATCTAAACCTGAGGAGATTGGACTAGATGGCCTGGAAGTACCCTTCCATTCTGACAGTCAGAGAAATTCTATGTGCTTCATAGTACTAAGTTCCTGCTTCAAGGTACTTAAAATTTAGAGTTGAATTGAATGCTGACAGTCACTCTGGTATTCCACTAAAGCAGACATTCTACTTTCTTCAAATGTGCTTATATACAAATATGTGCAGATGTAATAGGATTGGCCAGGAAAGGCATCAGTAGAGGCCTTGGACATCACAACTGAAACAGGTTTTAAAATCTTAAGACTCTATCTTAACAGGAATTTTATATATTTTTTACTCTATCCTCATCCTTTATAGATGAAGAAATAGGGATCCTGAGAGCGGATGTGACTTGTTCAAGGTGACAGAGTTTATGGTTGAACTTAAACTAGAACTCCCAGCTGCCCCCAGCCACCCACCCTAAATCCCATCAAAGCTGTTTCTTTACCACCCTCTATCTTTTGGCACTGTCTCCTGTCCCTGAAAACTCCGCTGCTCTACTGCAGAACATTCCTGCACAGAGGAGATTAAAAGAGCTATTGGCAATAGGTTCTCTTCTGAACTGATCCCAGCAGGCCTTGACTCAGGGAAGGCCAGCAACCCATGGGAGCTCTGGTTGTCAGAACCAACTTAAATCCACATGCCAGAGTTTGTACACACACTGCTCTGCTCCATGAAGGTAAAGCCCCCAAAACAAGTGCCCTGTGGTGGGACAATGCTGAGTTTGAGTGTTGTCCTGGAGCCTTTCTGGGCCAACTCTGTCCAGAGTTTGTGCTCCATCAAGCTCAATGGAGCCATTGGAGACCCTGGGCCAAGTTTTGTGTGAAGTCAGTCCAAGTTTCAGAGAGTCTTGTGCCAAGACTGGATGTCTGGTTCACTGAAGAGAGTAAGAGGTCAAGATGTTTGTCTCCAGTCAACTTTGTCCTGGCTTTCTGACCTTGTACCCACGTGACCTGGGGGCCTTTGACTCATGGATAAAAAGGAGACAACATTACTCACCAACCTGGAATGAATTATCTGTCTTTCCCCATCTCATGTCACTGAATATTTGCAGAAGTCTATCTTCCTCAAGTATGGACAGGATAAATATTTACCCTCTGTAGTTAGCTCTGCTATCCATCAAATTGTGAGTAGAAGGATATAGGTGTCCTAAAATTCTCCCAATAACAATGGCTGCTTCCAGATTCATTTAATAATTGCTTGAAAGATCCAAGAGCTTTGTTAAGTACTAAGGATAACAGAACTAATAATGTTCCGTCATTGCCCTTAAGATGCCTTCTAAGGATAAAGAAAACCATCAAGGATAACTTTTATTTATAAAACATTGCCTTCTAAGAAGGATAAGGCTCACCAATTGAAAGTCTTTACTAAATACTTGGGCCTAGATATCTAAGAAAAGGGTGATTTTTTTCTGTTAAAGAAAGCGTTGCTGGACAAAGGCCATGGATTCTTTTGCCCAATTGTGCTCAATGACCAATTCCTGAGATACCAGGGTTTCAAAGAGAGATAAAATTTATTACTAGGTGTGTAGCAGGAGAGCAGATGGCCTAGCAGCCCAAAATCTGTCTCCCTGAACTGCAGTAATTCTGATAGCTTTATTAGAGAAAAAAATGGGCAGGATTGAGGATAATGAGCACAATGGCCTCAGACGATGTAATTAGAGGTGATCTAATTATTGAGTATGCACAGATTGATTATATGCTTAGTCAAAGAACATATGTAAGAAAATGGCATAATGAGGTATAGGTGACTTGTAGGTTAAATTCTAAGCTATTGTGCATGTCAGGTGGGCCCATTTTGGTTAGATCGAGTCTCAGTTATCAAGATTACTTTGAACTTGGGGTGGGTTAGTTCTGGATGGACCCAAGACCCTTCATTAATAAACATTAGGGGCTATCTTTAATGATTACAAGACTCTGAAGTTGAAAAACTGGATAACTGGGTACAAATGATGGTCATTCACAAGGTTTGTACCATCACAGGGGCAGAAGATAAAGGCTATACAACCATTATCAGAGATCAAGGCAGCTGGATTACAATTTAGAGATTTCAAGTATTTCTCTTAGTCTACTCCAATATACCAGAAAGCAAAAAGGAATATCTGTATACTGATTCAGTAATAAAATCATCCCTTAAATCCTGATTTCTTGGTTACAAAAGCATGAGAAATTTTAGGGAGAGGTATGAACAGATGGAAAACAAAGAAGACATAAACTGTGGGAATCAGGTATCATGTGAGGTAAGAGGGGAGGAAGAGCCTTGGTTAGCATCTAAGAGAGAGAAACAAAGGAGGAAAATTGTGTTAATGGGAGATTCGTAGAGTTATATGATATTAAACCACCTTCAGATTTCCCCTCAAAATCTTTAGTAAAATCTATTGTGTGGATTTTTTCTGAGGAATATAAAAAGGTGCTGAGTCTTATGTACTAGAGGGCTTAAGGCCAATACAGGGTATATCAGTTTTCTATTGCCACAATAATGGCATATAAAAAAAAAACCCAAAACCTCAAAATAAATATGTATTGCTCCTGATTCTGGGATCAGCTCTTCTGACTTTTACTGGTCTTGTTCATATGTCTGAGTCAGCTAGGTGTCCTCTGATTCGGGGTGGCTTTGATAGGGCAAATGGTGGCATCTTGGCCTGTTCCAATGTCTCTTTTGCTCCAGCAGGCTAGCTGGAGCATATTCTCGTGGTGATGGCAGAGTTACAAGAGCTCAAGCAGAAATGTGCAAGTGCTTGTGTAAATCTCTGCCTGCTTCATGTCTATTAACATCCCATTGACCAGAGTAAGTCAGATAGCCAAACTCAGAATCCAGGACTGGAAAAATATACTTTGCCTGTCAAAAGACATTGAGTGCCAACAGCATTCCAGAAGTTGGCTCTTCTATCACCCTGATGATGATTTCGCTTGGAGCAGCACTCCCAGCTGACCCTCAGTGGACATTTGCAGGAGTAAGAAATAAGCCTCCTTTATTGGAAGATACGAGATTTTGGGATTTTGTTGCTGCTGTAAACCTAGCAAACCTAGGCTATCATTACTGATATAAGCATCTTATATTCTGTGCTTACAATGTACCAGTTACTAATTTAAGAACTGTGTGTACATTTAGCATTTATTCATTCAAAAAATATTGAATTTCCCTTACATGCCTAACACTGAATTCAATTCATCCTCGTAACAACCCAGTAAGATAAGTATTTACTATCTCAATTTTATATATGAAGAAACTGAAGCACAAATTGCTTAAGTAATTTGTTCAAGGTCATATAGGCAAGATTTAAACATAGATCTGTTGGGTTCCCATAACCATGCTCTTGGCTTCACTATTTTACTATCTTTAGTACTGATGCTTCTTCCTGGAGACCATCTACTTTAGAAAAGTAACTTGCCACAATATGTGGATTTTAATATAGTGGCCCACTTAGGTCAGGACATCTAAAAGATGATATTTGGGCTCTTCATGCATGCTTGATCCACACCCCAACTCCACTTAAAGATCATGACTTTTAACACCATCTGGAGTAGTAGGGTGCATGGTATTCTCACCAGTGAGTTATGTTTCCCCAGACAGAGAGATAGTTTCTCTCCCCAGTGTCAAATCTTATAGCCAAGCTGCAAGGAGAAGTATTACTAAATGTTGGTCTGGCAGCAGAAAACCTGCTGAACCATGAGCCAGGTTCTAACCAGATCTCATTCAGGGAAAGGGTTGAAGCAGTACAAGGAGATAGGAGATACAAGTCTTAAGTCAAACTATGATAGGAAGGGAAGTGAAGAAAAGGGACTGGATGAGCCCTGACAATTTCTCCTTTTACCTTTCTCCTAAAGAGAGAAAAGAGAGGAGGTAGAAAGAATTAAGAATGTAAAAGTAGGAAGAGATGTTTTCATCCACTCAGGATGGGAATTCATTCATTCTTTCATCCAACCAAAATTTATTGAGCATCTACTTTGTGTTGGCCACCACACTGAATGCTGGAAAATAAAGAACAGCTAAGTCATGGTCCCCCTTTTAGAGGCGATTACAGATTAATAGGAAAGTCCAACATGAAACAAGTTAAAAGAGGATTACTGTACTCCCTTCTTTGAAACCACTGAAAACAACAAAAAAGAATGAAAATAGTAAAAAATCCCTCTTAAATAGAACTCAGAAATGGTTATGTAGCTCAGGTGATTAACTGCTATTTTATAGAGAATGGTGGATGCAGAGCAGCTGCCAAGGCAGGGACAACATTTCCAGCCTCCTCATTGCATGTAGTTGAGCCATGTGACTAGTTCTCATAGCTGGTATGTGAACAGAAGTGTTCTGTGTCACTTCTGGGTCAAGATTTTTAAGAAGTAGGTGTACCTTCTTCCTCTCTCTCTCTTCCCCCTTCTCTAGCTGAATGTAGGGGACCCCAAGACCACACAAGATAGAAGGAGCCCAGGTTCCTCAATCACCAGGTGGCAGGCTGCCTGCTAACCAGAGACATCAGCATGGGATTCTTATACAAGTGAGAAATAAACTTTTACAACATTAAACCATTGAAATTGGAGGAAGGGGAGAAAAAGACTGTTTGATACAGAAACTAGCATTACCCTAAATAATATACGCTGAAACCCACATCATCTGCCACTTTCAGTGAAGCTTGGACTTCATCAAAGGAGGACAAGAGGAGTCCTATGTATTGCCAGATTTCCTTGAAAGAAAGAAGGAGGATCACTAAACAGCTCCATAAATCATCATTTATTGCAGAGAGAAAGAGTAGAGGTGTGACTGGACCACGGAAGAATAAGGTTCCCTGTATGGACCCAGAACCACAAGCTAGAAGGGCGATGAAAAGGATGAAAGAGGCAGCTAATAAAATTTTTTCAACCGTGAATCCTATTACTTAAATGATACAGAGGGGAGGGGAGATGGAAGAGAGAGGGAAGCAGCAATCAGTTTTGTAGCTAATCATGAGACGAGATGCATGACATTAAAAGATCAATCGGAGGGCTCACGAGCTATGGCCCTTCTAGATGACCCACGCTGACCTCATACCTAAGAGAATGAAAACCCAAGGGAGATGGGCCCCCAGAGGAAAGCATATTTGGTAACAAATTCTGAGATGACATACTCAAGGGGAATCTGTTGGCATCCCCAACTCACACCCTCACCCCACCACACAATATCCATGAGAAAATCATAGGCCAGGTAAAACATTCCCAAAGTAAAAGGACAAATAAGCAGACCAGATCCAATGTGGGATTTCAAAAAAATGGAAATAATAAAATCGTTATAAGGGGAGAAATTAACATCAGCAAGATACAGAATTTATTCTATTGAGAGTCGAATCTGTTGAGAGCTAAAGCTGATGAAATGCAATATGCCAGAACTGGGTTGGCTTTTACAATAGTGATCTATTAACTTACAAGCTTACAGTTCTGAGGCCAAGTACCTATCAAGGCATAATCAAGAGGATAACTGACTCCTCTGTCAGACGGCAAGTACATGGTCACCACTGCTGGTCTCTCCCTTCTCTTCCAGCGTCGTCGCTTTCCACTGCTGTCTGCTCTGTGTCTTTCTCTCTGTCTTCTGGCGTTCCCATGTTTCTTTCTCAGATTTTCAAATTCTTTCAAAGGACTCCAACAAGAGGATTAAGACCCGCCTGAAGCACGTCTCAGCTGAAATGGCCCAATCAGAAGGTCCTACCCACAATAGATTCACAACCACAAGAATGGATTAGCTTTAAGAACTCGATCTTCTAGGATCCATAAAGCCTCCAAAGCACCACATATAGGGTAGGGATAAAAAAAGAAAATAATAAAGACATCAAAATAAAAGTGTGAGAAGGCAATAGTTACAAAATTCAAGGAGATTCAAATGTGGATACTAGGCATTCCTGAAGGAAGAAAACGGAGAAATGGGACAGAAACATATTAAAAGATATTATGGAAGAAAACTTTTCTGAACTGAAGGAATGACTTAGAGGGTCAGATAAGGGATATGAGATAATCATGGTGATGAATGCACAACTACTTGATGATTCAGTGAACCATTGATTGTATTCATTGGATGGATCATAAGGTGTGTGAATATGTCTCAATGGAATTACATTTTTAAAAAAAAAAAAAAAAGAAATGACGAATCTGCAGAATTTTAAAAAGTGGACTTAATGTAGCATGGACCCTTGATGGAGATAGTCGGAAAATTAAAGCAGGAAACAACCAAAAGGAAAAATTAGGCTGGCTTCTGACTTCTCTTCATCCTTCAGTACCAAAAGGTATGATAGCGATGGATATGAAATTCTGAAGGCAATAGTGATAGTCTGGTTGTCTTTCATATATAAAAGTGCCTGAAAGACACATACACAGGACTCAGAGAAAATAGCATTCGGCACTTCTAAGTTCATCTGCTGGGGGAGAGGAGGAATTCATAATGAAATCTAGTTCCCCAAAAGATACATCAAAATTACCAATTTAGGAATGGGGAAGCTCTGAAATGCAAGAGTTCACAGTGAACATTATATTCATTTAAATTCAAAACTAAGACTAAATAGCTGTGGGATATGGTTACATAACAAAATGTAAATGTTCTAAACCACAGCAGTATACAAAAAAATAGTTTAACCAACAAAAATGGCAGAGGGAGGGATGTGGGAAGAAGTATACACGTCCAAATTTCCACATCATTCTCGGTGGGAAGAACATGGATGTGGACTAAAATTGATAAATCAAGAAATGGATGTTTAACCATTCTGTTTAAAGTTATAAAGGAACCACTTCAGAGACTTAAAAAAAAAACAACAAGTTATAAACCCTCCAACCCATTAGAAGGAAAGGGGTCAGGAAGAGAAACTTCACAATCAAAGCAAAAGAAAGAAGAGGTACAAAAAGAAAACAAAAACAAAAACAGACCATCTAGCAAAATAATAGAACACAAAGAAAATATTTTATTAAAAAAAAACATAAGATAAGATGACATGTTTAAGAACAAATATATCTGATAAAGCATTAATGTAAACAGAATATGTTTTTCTATGAAAATAATGATGTAAGTTGCAGAACAACAAATGTGACCCCTTTGAGTAAAATAACATTATACCCATCCTTATGTATGCTTACTTGCATAGAAATTTCTGGCCCTCCAAAAAAATTGCTAATGGTGATTAGATTTGGGGAATGGTGTTGGAAAAATAGAAGGTGAAGAGGGATTTTACTCTTCATTTTATACAGAAAACATGTATTATAGCTATATTTCCAAATGTAACTTATATATCAAGTAAGTGTAATACAATATGAAAAATGCCATAATGGCAGACTTTGGGAGGTTAGAGAAGGGAGGAACTAATTATGCCTGAGAGAGTTAGAGAAAGCTTCAGAAAGTAGATGGCATGTGAGCTGAGCCTTAAACGACAACCATCATTTTTCGAGGTAGTAACCAGGCAGGCAAGGCAGAGGAAACAGAGAGAAAACACATGTATTTTTCACAGATCATGGAAACCCCTCGGTGGTTGGAACACGGGTTGTGTGAATCAGGGGCTCGTTATGTTCTGACAAGGCTTGAACTGATGCTAATTGACAAGCCATGCTAAACTCTGTAAAGAACTGAAAGGCCCACAAATATCAGAAAGAAAAGTATGTCTCTTTGTAAAAGGCCGAAGACCGGCCCTCCTCTGAACTCCAGCAGGAAGGTAAGGATGCAGAGGTGGGTTCTCAGACCAGCTGAGCATCTAGCTACTGCTCAGCTCAGTTTCCCAACCTCCCTGGCTGCACTGCCCCACCTTCCTCAGGACCAGGCAATGGGTATTTGCACCAGTTTCTAAACTGAATGCCTCTAGTATAGCTTGTGTGTTTGGCCAAGGTTCTTTTGATTGCACATCTGCTTCACTCTTTTCTCTCTCTGCAGACCAGCTTTTTTTCTTTTCTTCTCTATACGGGTGGTAGAAATTGACCACTTCTGGAATAATGTTACTTCCCTGCTGCAGAGCTGCCAATCATCTCACTAGTTTTCCTATTTTTGTTCAAAATTCTCTAGAGAGACAGTCTCATTGGTCAGCATAAGTCAGTGGTCTACCCCTAGTCTGAGTGGCTACAGCCAGGAGTTCAAGTCCAGGAAACTGAAACATGACCCCAAGAGCCTACAGTGTATGTAGGGGTGAGGGTTTGTTTTTGGAGAATGTGATGAGGTCTGAGAAGACAGCTTAAGGTGTCTTCTAGACTCTGTCTTTATTGGTGAGCATCTTAACAGGTGGCCACTTCCCTTCCTATTTGTCCCTCTCCCTCTGACCCATGCCCTGCTTATACTTGGCCTTTTTCTCTCCCCCTCAGACCTAAACCTGGCTCAGAGCCATGTGGGGGAAGCTCAATCTAAGAGTCCTTCCTGCCACAACTACCTTCCTTCCTCTATCTTTTTCTTTCCCTATGGCTAACCAATGGCTCAAGACAGTTATCAGTTGCCTCTAAATTTGCTTTCCACCTGACCTTCATGGGTTGTATTCTCCTAGACAGCATTAGTTTTCTTCCAGATTTGGAATCAAATTGTGCTGATGTTCCAAACAGTCCCAGGTATAGGTGAGGGGACCAGATTCTCCAGTAGGTCATTAGTCAGTCTCTGTGATACTGCAGGAGTGGGAGGTAAGCTCTGGAGGAGAACTGAAAGGGGTGCAGCCAAGGTCTAAGAAACCAAGCTTTAAGGATGGACTTATTCCATAAATGCTGAAACTATTTTAGCTTCCCCAGTGGCCTGAGCCCACTTCCTGCCCATCCCATGGAGCTCAAATCGAGTACCACCTCCTCTTTCTGTTAGGCCAGACTATTGCTTCTAGAATGTTGCTCCTATTTGAAGGCTTGTAAACTGCTTTCTCACTTGAGGCAGAGGAAACGAGGGTAAAAGTAGCCTCCGTCCCAGAGTCAGAACTCTCCCTGGTCCCTTTCCTGATCATCTTTTGACTTCACCCTCTGCCTTTCTGGAAGTACCTGATACACCCCTTCTGCTGTAAGGCAGGGTTGGTAGAGAGTCCCTCCATGAGATCTCCTGCTGGACATGCTGGGGACAGTGCTGAAAGTGAATCTAGGAGATTGAGAGCTAGAGGGAGCTTGTGAGTACAGGGAAGTGGGGTGAAGCTTCCGCTCCCTCTGTGAGTGGCCCAAATCCAAATAAGATCGTAACAGAGCTAGCTCAGGACCTCTCTGAGCCTTAGGAATCCAAGAAGCCCAGAGCTGTGAGACGGGGGTCAGAGAGGCAGGTTGAAATGGGGGGAAGAGTATAGGCTTTGGGAGCAGACAGCCTAGCTCTCTAATTGACCTCTTTGATAATCTTGGACTTGAACATGTGAGTCTCTGAGCTTCCGTTTCCTCACCTGTAAAAAAGAGCTAACAACAGTTGCTAACCAGTAAAGGGAATTGCTGTCATTTTTATTATTTAGGAAACAGAAAAAAAATAGGTATGAATTCCAATTCTTATTTGTGCCTTGCCATGAGATTCCCTGGAATAGCACTTGGGAGCCAGTCCTTCAGGGGTGGGAGAAGCTCCCAGAACCAAAGGTCACTAGTAGAATGAATGACTTCCTATATATTAGCTCTAATCTCCATGACAGCCTGAAATGAGAATGATTGCTCCTATTTTCTAGATGCAGAAACTGAGGCTCAGAACAGTTGAGTTGACCCACCCACAGTCACCCAGGTGGCCAGGCTGGATTCAAACCAGGTCAGTTTGGTTCTAATGTCCAGAGGCCATTTGCTTTCCACTCCTCACTGGTACTTACACTGACCCAAAACAAGAGCTTACACTGCCTTAGCCACTTCCCTAGACTGGACTTATCAGCTGCTCAATCTTAGCAGAGACTCTACTTTACTATGATCTTCTACCCAGCCCACCAACACTATCACCACTACTCCTAGCCCTACCAAAAGCTGGAGGGGGAAAGAAAAGGATTAGTTTGTGCTTAGATGTGTGTATTTTAGTGCTTATAATCTGTTGGATGTTTCCACCACAAACCCCAAAAGATAGATGCTATTATTTCCATTTTACAGTAAGGATATTGAGGTTGGGGGGCTTCCATCAGTTGCCTTAGCACAACTGCTAACATGAGGAGGAACAAAGGATCAAACCTGGCTTTGCTCTCTCCCAGGCCACTGCCCATAGCGGCCTTTCAGTGAACTTCAGTCCAGGTATTTCACCCACTGAGGACTGCCTCAGGGCAGCTACCAGGATGGAAAAATACAGCCCAGCATGGGCGCCAAGGAAGGCATCCACCCAGCAAGTAAATCAGGAAACAAGCACGGCCAGACGGCCCCCAGGTGGGGGAAAGGAATGAGAATGACCGGGAACTGGGCTCTGCCGAGGAGCAGATAGGAAAAAAAAAACACCCTTCTGAATATCTGGGGACAGAGACTTGGAAATGAAACATGGGCTAACACCCAAGCCCCAGGATTTAAGAGTTGTTTTCCAAATTCCTATCAGAAATCCCATAATTGAAAAGGATTGAAAGCAGGTCATTACATCCCAAGTAGCAGACTGTGGGGCTCAGGAGTTTTCAGGCTGCCCAGAGCCAGCTAAGAGGAAAATATTTCTCTTTCCCCAGATTATGACCAAGTAAGAGTCCCCTGGGGGCAAGACTTCCTTCCACTGAAAAATATATATGCATACCAATTCTGAATCAGGAAATAGCAGAAGCCAAACATCTACCCAGCACCAGAAGCATGTGAGAAGGTGCCACCCTAAGGACTCAGAGATTGGGGTTTTATATTCTGATTTGCCACAGATCTGTGGAGTCACATCTGGCCCCAGTGACCCTCAGCTTCCTTACCTGTAAAATGGTCAATGTGGAATTGATGCGAGGGCTCACTGGGACTTCATAGTTGATATGACAGGTATAGCGATATCAGCGAGCATTTCCTCAGCATCGTTCAACATTTATTGAGTGCTATAAAACAGTGCTGACAGTCCCTGGGGATGTACAAGTCTTGAGCAGGAATGACAAAGTCTTTGTCCAGGGAAGCCCTGAAATCTCATGAAGGTGACAGCAGACAAATAAAAACAGTTAATTATGTAATTGTGATTGTGCTAAGTTCTATGGCGAGCCATGGGAGAAGGTAACCTGGACAAGGAAGAAGTTTAAAAAAATTCTTCATGGAGGTGGCATTTGGACTGAGATGATAATAAGAAGAAATCATAATAGCTAGCACTATTGCACTTGGGACATGCAAGGCATGATTCTGAGACCTAAAAGATTGGTTGGGATTAGCAATAGGAAGAGACATAGAAAAAGAAGTCTAGACAGGTGTTATGGCATGGGCAAAGTCCTTGCAGAGGAGAGAAAAGTGACAGGTTAGAGATGCTGAAAGGCCAGAGTGAAGGCAGGAGAGATATAAGATGTGGTCAAAAAGAGAGGTGGGGACCATCTACACGGGATCTTGTTGTAAGTATTGGAAACCAGGGAAAGTTTCTAAGCAGAGGAGTGGAATGATCAGAGAGTAATTAGATGCTACTGTGGGACAGGTAAGAGAAACTTGAAAGGGGAGAGAAACAGGACAGATGTGCCATGTTTCTAAGAGGTAGACTTAGTGGGCTTTGTGCTTGATTAGTGCCAAGGAGAACACCCAGACTTCTGACGTAGGCACCCGAAGGGATGCTGGTGCCAGTTCCCTGAGATAGGGAACACAGGAGGAGGACGGGAGAAGGGAGTGGAATTACCAGTTCAGTAAAGCCATGACAAAAAGCAGTCCTGGTCTGAGATTCAGAGCTCCTGAGCTCTGGTTTCGGTTCTGGTTCTGCTGATATTTAGCTGTGGAACCCTGGATAAGTCATTTTACAGCATCAAATTCCAGTGTAGCAGTTTAACTAGATTATCTTCAGCTGTCCTTCTAACCCTACTATCACATGGGTCTAGAGAAGGCATTTCAAATCGGTGGCTTGGGGGCTGGATTCAGGCCACTAGAATGTCTTATTTGACACATACAGGGTTTAAAAATTGGTAAATTCCCATCACAGACTATATTTATGGCCTTTTATGAAAAAAGCAGTTTTGCCACACTGGGGTCTGAATCGGATCTCCAAATGACAACGATCCATTGGAGTTGAGTAGCAGCTGCTGCTTTGGAGGTCCTAGAGTCTCCGTCTCATCCCGTGCCCACCAATCCCTTCCACTCAGGCATGTACTCTAAATGGCGCTTGCCGAGTTTAGCACCATTTTTGGAGATAATTGTAAGAGAATAACTCGAAGCATGTCTCAAGCTTATCCAACAAATAATCCTTGCCAAAGTATCCATTTTCTAGTTAAAAAAGAAATAATAAAAAAAGAAAAATGAAATTAACAATACGTGGGTCCTGTTACCCAGAGAAAAGCACCATTAAATTTGAGTGTGTTTTCTGCTAGCTTTGTTTAATAAAATTGGGATCACATTTTATATACATAATGTTTCTTTACCATGCTTTTTTTCACTAATACTATATCAGGAACATTTTTCCGTGCTATTAAAGAATCTTTGAAAACAAGATTTTGAATTACTGTATGATATTCGGGATTACCATAACTTATGTAATTATTCTACTATCATTTCTTAACATATATGAAAGTATCTCAATCTGATTATTTCCTAAGATAACTTCTTAGGAATAAGATAGTAGGGATGAGGGGAATGGTGCATTTTTAAAGTTTTTGAAAAGTGTTGTCATAGTGCCCTCCAGAAGGTTTGTTGCTTTTTTATCATTTATCTTCCAACACACCCTGCCAATTTCAATGTTGTCACTTTAGAAAAATCCTTGACAGTGATGGGCCTCAGTGACTATTCTAGAAGGCATTGTGCTAAGCCCTGGGTGGGGAGGAAGGAGGTAGAAAGGGAGGGTGCACAAAAAGTAGAAGATTGTGTCCTCATTCTTAAAGAGCTTTCTTAGTAGAGGAACAGGAAGCACATGAAAAAACTCTGTTGTCAATGGCAACTATGATTTGTTTTCATAGAGCAATTTAGAGCAGGGGTTAGCAAACTTTTCTAGAGGATCAGATCATATTTTCAGCTTTGTGGGCCATTATCAGCTCTGTAGCAACTACTGTACTTTGCCATTTTAGGGCAAAAACATCTGTAAATAATACAATAATATATAGCTGTGTTCCAATAAAACTATACTATATTTACAAAAACAGGCAGTGGACCCGATTTGGTCCACAGGCCATAGTTTGCCACCCTTGCTTTCTACAAGGTACTTTCACAAAAGTAATCTCATAAAATTTTGAGAAGTTGATAGGGCAAGAAGGGGCATTTGCCTGTTACACAGATAGAGAAACTGAGGCTCAGGCAAATCAAGTAATTATTCACAATCACACGGCTCATAATTGGAAGAGTTGGAGCTTGAACTCTGATTTTCAGCCTTCTGGTTTAGAGCTCTCTCTACTGCATAATAAACCTACCCCTTTTCATGAATGTGTAGCAATATGAGTTAAATAAATAGCAATAAACGCAAAAAATGTCTAAGGCATTTTATTAAATGCAAAATCTCCTAGAAGACTCAGAATTCAGAAGTTGAAGTCATAATTCTAGTGGCTCAAAGTGCAGGAAATGATTTGTAAAGTGCCATACACCATGAAGAGTTAGGCCTAATAGTGATATTTGACGATGATGTGGTTACTCTTTCTGGAAAGAGCTGGGTGATGGTGGGAGGCAGCTGAATTAATAAACTCTTTCAATTAAAATTAACAGAAAATCCAACTCCAAGTAGTTAAGAGAAAAAGAAAATTCATTGTGCCTCAAAGGTCTAGGGTAATGACAACAAATACAGCTAACTCCAGCATCTGAAATGATGTCACTTGGGCTCTGTCACTCTCTCCTCTCTCTCTGCTTTGCTTGTCCCTGCTCATGTTATATGGCAGGCCAAAAGATCTCTTCCAGGTGCAACTGGGTTCAAAAGAAAGTGAGAACCATCCTCCTGACATCCACATTTCAACATTTCACAGAAGAACTCTGTCTCTTCTTGGATCATGTACCCACCAATAGATCAATCATAGTGCCGAGAAGAATTGCAAAATTCTGCCCACTTGTCAAGGAATCTAAACATGGTGCTTGGTGTTTCATTAGGTCACATGGAGTGGGGGAGGGAGGTGGTCCCCAAAGGGATGAATAATAACAGACAAAAAAGACCACTAAAACAGTGAAACACAACTTAAGACATCTGTATCCATCCATCATTCAATTAGAGGCCTCAATGGCGAGAAATGCTAAGAACTCCCCCAGAGTCTGAAATGATTCATCTGGAAGGAGCCTTCTTCCTTGGTCATGTAATTCTAGACCATAAGGGAAAAGCAGAGAAGAGCATTCTAGGCAAAAGAACTAGCATAAAGAAAGGCTGAGGAAGGGAGGGGACGGAAAGTATGAAAATGTTCAGGAAATGGTGAATAGTCCAGTTTGACTAAGATATATGGTATGTGGAAGATAAATGGAAGATAGGGCTGAAAAGGCAATATTTTTGCTAGATGTACTATATTCAGCAATTGGGAGTCATTAAAGACTGTTGAGCAGCAATGGAGTGACAAACCTGAGCCTGTGTTTTAGTGGAACAGTCTGAAAGCAATTGACTTTTAGGATGGTCTGTGATGCTGATATTGGGGAGAGCAAGTCATTATAAAAGCCTGAACTAGAGGTCATGTTGGCAGCATGAATGGAAAAGGGACAATGAATTGAAGGTGAACAAGATGGTAGACGCTACATATTTAATGCCCGATGGGATGTTGAGCATGAAAAAGAGTCAATGGCAATCCCATGGTTCCAGGCCACTAGGAAACTAGTACTCCTGTCAATCAAAGGAGGAGCAGGAGTAGGAGCTGGTTTTGAAGGAAGGTGCATTCATTTCCTATGGCTGCTATAAAAAATTTCCACAAACATGGTGGCTTAAAATATTGCAAATTTATTCACTTAAAATTCTGAAGGCCAGAACTCTAAAGTGAGTTTCCCAGGGCTAAAGTCAAGGTATCAGCAAGGCTGGTTCCTTTTTGAGACTCTAGGCACCTGAATTTCCTGACTCATGATCCCTTCCTCACATCACTCCAACCTCTTGCTTTATCTTCATATCTACTTTTCTTTGACCTTCTTGACACTCTATTATAAGGACCCTTGTGATTACATTTTGGGCTTACCTGGATAAACCAGGAAAATTTTCCAATCTCAACACCATTAACTTAATCACCTGCAAACTCCCTTTGCCATAAAAGGTAACATTCACATGTTCTGGGGATTAGGATATGGATAGCTCTTGGAGGGGCCACTTTTCAACCTACCACAGAAGGCAGTGAATGCAATTTTTAGATTTATGGAATCTGAGAGTCCAGAAGGCCAAACAAGGGCACATAATCACCACGAGTTGAAAACAGGAAGTTGGAGCTGGCAGAGAGAAATGCTGATACGTGAACTAGAATTGGTCTGGATACAGGACAGAGTTGAAACTATGGATGATGGGTGGAGGGGTTTGCTGAGGAGAGAGGTGTATGGAGGGCAGGGAGATGAAGAAAGGTCTGAGAACAGAGCCTTAAAGGATTCCTTATTTGGGCAGGAAGTAGAGGTGAAAGAAGAAGAGCCAGCAAAGGAGAGAAAGGGTAATTGGAGAAACAGAATAGAGGGAACAAGAATAAAATGTGTGGCCATGGATAAAAACGGTTCCAAGAAGGAGAGGCTTGGTCAGCCTCATCACCCACCCCAGGAAAATGGAAGGTAATAAAAAAAAGGGGGGGGGGCATCAACGACACCCTTGCACTGGTCCTCTCCCCAGCAGGGGCAGGACAAGATCACAGTGTTGATGTGGTCATAATTACTCCACTAGCACAAGACAAACTCACCTTTCAGTTCCACTTGCTGAGTCACCATTCTGGATTTTTATTGGCTGAGCTTCTCGACTCCTACAAATCCCCTCGCATCTACTTCAGCTTTTGCATGGATGACCTTCCAGTCTATGGAGGAAAGACCCAAATATAGACATTTTTAAGAGCTTGGCTCTGCCAGGAATAGTGGCAACAGCTGCGTGGCTTCAGGTACCAGGTACATGTGTTACATATTCTTAACAGACTATGTGACAGAAAGTGTCCCCAAGATATCTCCCAAGGGCATGTTTACCAAACCACAGAAGAATTCCACCCAAGCACTTTGAAGAGGTTTCTTCATGTGTCTCTGGAAGGGCATATGCCTACCTGCAGCCCAAGCATCTACCCTAATGGTGAGAAAATAACATCATCCAGAACAAACACTTCTGAACAGTCAGAAGATTTGAAATAAAAACACTCTTCACTTTCTACTCAAAGCTTTGTCTGTATTTAGGGTTGTCAAACTGCTTAAACAATTCCAATCACTTCATTTATTTATCAGCTATTTATTTAACACCTATAATGTGCGGGGCATTGAGATAAGTGCTGGGGCAAATAAAGATCGGATTGTTCTAAAGAGAAAATGTATGCGAAAAATCCTTACCTGGAACCCTCTAAACACTCAGTAAATGCTACTTTTCTTCCTACCTGGCTCCAAGGAACTTCCACCCTCCCCCCCCCCATCCCCACCGGGAAAGGAATAAGTCACTGAGCTTAGGTGCTGTGAGGTACAGGGAAAATAGAGAAAATCAGAGCACGGCCTCTGTCCTCAAGATATTACTGGATTACTGCAGTAACTTCCAGGCTGGTCTCCTTGCTTCCTACCTTGCCTCTTCCCCACAGTCTGTTCTAGCAAAGCAGCCAGAGGATTCCTTTTAGAATGTAAATGAGATCATGTCACTCTTCTCTTTGTTCAAGATCCTCAAAAGGTGCCCCCGTTCTCACAACAAAAGCCTAAGTCCTGTAAGGCTTCAGGCCAGAGTTTCTCAGCCTCATGACTATTGATATTTGGAGCCAGATCATTCTTTGTTGGTGGGGGGCTTTTCTATGTATTGTGGGATGTTTATTGGCATCCCTGCTCTCCACCCTCCACTGGATGCCAGTAGCTTTCTTGCTCCACTTGTGACAACCAAAAACTGCCTCCAGACATTGTCAAATGTCCCCTGGAGGCAAAGTCACCCCTGTTGTACACCAGTGTGCCACACCACCTGCATGCCCAGTATCTTCTGTGACTCTGTCTCTTATACCTCCTCCTCCCCCACTTCTCTAAAACCCTCTTGAGATGCTCCTTTTATCTACCTTGTCAACAGACGAGTAGAACATATGGAATAAAAATAAATAATAGGGGGAACAAATGTTAAAATAAATTTAGTTTGAAATACTAGTGACCAATGAAAGGGAGGAGTAAGGGGTATGGTATGTATAATCTCTTTTTTTTTCTGTTTTTGTTTTGTTTCTTTTTTTTTTTTTTTTAACATGGGCAGGCACCAGGAATCAAAACCGGGTCCTCTGGCATAGCAGGCAAGCGTTCTTGCCACTGAGTCACCATGGCCCGCCCTGTTTTGTTTCTTTTTCTGTTGTCTTTTTATTTCTTTTTCTGAATTGATGCAAATGTTCTAAGAAATGATCCTGATGATGAATATGCAACTATGTGATGATATTGCGAATTACTGATTATATATGTAGAACGCAATGATCATATGTTAAGAGTGTTTTTGTTCGTTTGTTGTTAAATTTTGTTTAATTTAATAAATAAATAAAATTAGAAACAAAAACAAAAACCTTCTTGGCATTCCTCACACTTACCAGGCCAGCTCCCACCTCAGAGCCTTTGCACCGCTGTCTGCCTGGCATACTCTTTCCCAGATACCCATATGACCAACTCTCTAACGGCTTTCAAGTCTTTGCTTGAAGATCACCATCTCAATGTGTCTCCCTCACCAATGAATTTGAAATTTCACCCACCACCCCGTACACTTAGGACTCTCTATCCCCCTTACTGTGCTATTTTTTCCATACCACTTATTACCTTCTAGTACTTCATAGCTTCTTTATCCTGTTTATCATTTTTATGTATCTCCCCTCTCCCACACTAAAATATCACCTCCATGAGGGCAAAGAATTTTGTTTGCTACATCCACTAATGTATCCTGAGTGTTTAAAACAGTGCTTGGCACTAGGAGATGCTAAATAAATATTCATTGCTTAAAGTGATGTGCGACTGAGAATGATGGATTGATTCAGCAGCTGTGACAGCCTCGTATGGTGGAGAGGGAACAGTTTTCCCAGGCAGGCAGAGCTGGGTTCCAGTCTTGCCTGTCACATACTAGCTGGGGAACCATGGTCTAGCAAGTTTGCCTTTCTGGGTCTTATCTCTCATATGAAAAATACGATAAATAATAATAGAGCCTGTGTCCCATGGTTGTTGAGAAGATTAGAGATTGTGTAGATATAAGCATCTAGGACAAGCCCGAGTACTTAATAGATAAATACTAAGATAATTGCAACAAAATAAATATTATTGTGACAAAAGTAATTACTGAGACAGTGTTGACTTTATAGAAAAAATACTAAAGGATGAATAGAATTTAACAATTTAAGATGTGGGGAGTTGGAGAAGAAAACCACATATTGCTGAGCATTACAACTTTCTTCTGGAAAATGGAAACAGTCATTCTCCTTCCTCTCTGGAACTGGGATATTTGATATTAGAAATAGCCTAGACATGTGAAAGGAACCTCAAGAGAGGGGAAATGAGTTTGGAAATCCTTTGATTCCTGATTTTAGATGTTGGTTTTGAATATATGTCATGAACATAAGAGAGAGTGTGGTGAATGGAGTTGGATTTATAGCTTAGCTGTTGAAATTTACAACTGCACAAATAGGAAAATCTGAACACCAAGGATGAAACCCATCTGGCAGTTGGGCAGGCAGGATTGCCTCCTGGAACAGGGAGTCAACCTGGACCTAAGGAGGCTTTGTTGGGCAAAGCAGGTAAACCAACAGGACAGTCTTTAAAGCTGAGTGTGGTCAGACAGGTTCCATCCAATTTTACAAGTTATATTGGAAACACACTGAGCTAGGTGCTCTGAGGTACAGGGAAAATAGAGAAAATCAGAGCACGGCCTCTGTCCTCAAGATATTTACAGTCTGGACAGGGAGACAAAGAGCAATACACTATGAGGTAGAATTAAGCAATTGTAGGAATTCAGACAGAGGCAAAGTTCTGCGGGGATATAGAGGAGGCAGCAAATAATTCAGCCTTAAAGAATCAAAGAAGACTGCACAGAGGAGGTTATACTTGAACTGGAGACACTGAAAAGCAGGCAGAATATCTGAGGACTTGGCTAAGATGAGAGTTTGTTCATGAAACTACAGGAAGGTATGGCTTGGAAATTAATAATCCTAACACCCTCCGAAGGGAAGAAGGGTCTTTTAGAAGTAGAGATCAAGGATTGTTTATTCACTCATTCAAGTACAAAATATTCCCAGAACCCTTATTATGTGTCCTGGGGTTCAAGATGCTGAGACTATACTGGTGAATAAAACAGACTAGACCCCTGCTCTCATGGAGCTTATATTATAGTAGGGGAGACAGAAAATGAAGATGTAGGTGAACAAACAAGATAATTCCAGAAAGCACCAAGAAGACTGTCGAGAAAATAAACAGGGTGATAGGAGAGAGAATAACTTGGAGTAAGGGGACTTTAGAAAGAGTAGAGTGTGGAAATCTCTCTAAGGTGGTGCTATTTGAGCTGAAGAAAGAGAAAAGGAGGTCATATAAGAAACCAGGGGCCAATATTTTAAGCAGGGGTTCAAACTCTTGGAGACTTCTAGAACAAGAAAAAAGGCTAGTGTGACCAATGCAAAGAGAGATCAAGTTGACCGTGTTGTGCAAGGCTTTGAAATCCTGGTAAGGAGTTTGTGTTTTATTTAATTTTAATGGACACTCCTGGGAAGTATTAAGATGTGACCTGGTTTGGGAGGAGGCGTGACTGGAAGTAGGAAAACCAGTTGGTTTCTGCAGTAGAGTCCAGGTGTGGAGTGATGGAACCTCGCATCATGATTGTGGCAGGGGAGGTGTAGAAGAGTGGAAACTTCCAGATATATATTGAAAGTAAAATTGATAGGACTTGCAGATACCGGAGGATATGGAGGTGACCAAAGGAAGAAATAATGAGGATTTTGACATAAGCAACTGGATTCATGATAGTGTCTTGTTCCAGGATGAGAAAGATTTGGGGACAAACATATTTGACCAGAGTAAATCAGTAATTCCACTTTGACATGTTATAAGTGAATTTACTATTAGACTCCAAGTCTAGAGCTTAGGGGATAGTATGACTGGAGATAAAATTGGGGGATCATCAATGCAAAAGCAGTGTGCATAATAAAGGACCATATTGGGGTGGGAGGGAAGTCAGTAAATGATACCCTTCTTCTTCCTGCCCGAGCTATGAATCAATTCAGAGATAAAACAAAATAGCTACTGATAATGTGATGTTGGAAAAGACTGGGTTAGGAGTGGGACAAAAATGGCCTTCCTAGCACTAAACCCAGAGTGAGGCAAACTCACCTCCCAGTCACAGGTAGTTTGGGGTAATTTTAGGCCTTTCTGCAGGGGTCCACCCTATAAAATTAAGGCATGAACCAGAATATGTTGATCTCTTTAGGCAATCTGGCTTCAAAGAGAGCTGGAGAGAGGATTAAATTTACCAAGCAGGAAGCACTCTACCTGTGCAGGAAGGAAGAAGGAGAAGAGTGAGAGGCTCAGGAATATTCTGGAAAATTTCCTCTTCATGAAAATCAGAGGAATAAAGAAGAAACATTTTCTAATCCTCCTCCCAAAAGACTAGATGGGATCTCCTAGGAAGAGAGCATAATGGGCTCAGAACCACACTTGAGCAGCCAGCAATTAGATTTCAGGTAAAGAGGGGCCAGGTAAAGAGGGGCCAAAAGAAGATCCCAAAGAGGCCAGTGAGGGAGAGGAAAAGCTAAGAGAATGTCCTGCCTGTCACAAAAGGCGAGAGCACAAAGAGTTTCACGAAGAAGACAGTTTCTGAAGGAAGCTGTAAGGAGAAAGAGAGGGACTTTGCTCAACATCGGCACCATTCGTGAGGACATTTTCAGTGGAGCAGTGGGGACGGAGATGTGATTATAAGCTGATTAATCTGCCTGTGCTAATTGTTAAAGGACCTCCCTGAGAATGGTTAGGGTGTCATGTGGGATCTGACACCCACATTTTGAGAGAGTTGGGAAAAGATGAAAAAGAAAGACATCCAGAGAGGGGAAGTGACTTCTGAGGGCCCATGGTGAGTTAGCACCAGACTAGACTGGGCTACAAGACACCCCTTTCTGATGGTTCTCCTACTTCACCACCCTCGTATCCCATTCTAGATCCAAATTCAATTCAGACTCCCTATGCACAAATGTGATCACTCAAATACCAAAGCCCAGTCATACCCAGCCTCAAGTCTCCCCAGCTTGGCCAACACCTGAATGTCTATCCAATTACTAATCAAAACCTCATTCCAAGCACACCCAGTTCTCAACCCCTGGGAACCTCTTGCCTTCTTCTGAGGCTTCACCTCCTCAACTCTCTCCCTTGTACAGGACAGAGCAGAACTGAGCTCTCTGTAGTTCCCCAAACATTGGTTTGCATCTCCTTGCCTTTGATCATGCTGTATCTTCCATAGGGAATCCCTTTCACCAAATTCGGTATCAATACATATAGAGTTTGTGTATGTGCATACATATACACACACAAGATTCTTTCTGCATCTTGCTTTTCCCACTCAACAAATCTTGTGGAAATCTTTTTCCCAAGTCATTTAAATATGGCTCTAATCCATTCCTCTTAATGCTTTCAAACTATTCCTTGGTGTGGTTGGATCACAATTTATTCAACCATTCCTCTCCTTATGTGCATTCATAGGATAACTGGGAGCAATACTGCAGTAAACATCCTAGTACTAGTACATATGTTTCACATATTATTGCTTTTGGAAGGCTCTTCTTCCCCTGGCACTCTCTTGCTCCTTGTTCACAATACAGTTCAAGGATCACTACCTCTGAAAAAACATCCCTGATTACCAGAAAGAGTGAATCACTCCCTCCATGTTGTCCTTGTCTCATGTGTTTATATCTCTGCTATAGAATTTGGGAAAGGGCATGCTGAAATTTCTGGTAAAAATCTATTAGACAGTGCTTGCTTTAGTGGAACATATACTAAAATTGGAATGCTATAGAGAAGATTAGCATGGCCCCTGTGCAAGGATGCCATGCAAATAATGCAGCATTCCATATTTTTTTTAAAAATCTATTAGACAGTAAGCTCCTTGAGGGTTGGGACAGTGTCATTCATCTCTAAATTCCCTGTGTCCAGTGCAGTGCTTGCCACCAAGTCCATGGCCAATAAGGGGCTTTGAAACCAGACTGCCTGAAGATCAAATCATCATGATTCCTTTGTTTACTAACTATGGCACTTAACCTTCCCTGAACTTTAGTTTTCCCATCTATACAAAGGGGGAGAATAATCCCCAACAGTGTATGGTTGTTGGAAGATGAAATGAGATCATGTAAAGCTCCTAGCACAGGGCCTGGTACATGGGTGGTTTTCAAAAATGGAGGCTATTATGGTTGGTGTGGGACTGAAGAAAGACACTAGATTGAAACTTTGGGTTGGCACTGGGCCCTTGCCACTCACCTCCAGGCTTCTGCTGATAGGGAAACTCCCTGGAACATGCTGGTATTTCTCTAACAAATGCCCAGATAAATCTTGTATGTGCCAAGCTATCTTGGACCTGTTGCTTTTACCCAGTTCCTTCCAAATAACCAAGCCCTTCCCTGGTAGAGACGATTGGCTTCTATTCCCTGGGACACACATTGATGGGCAAGGACTTCTCTATGCTGTTCTGTGAAGGCAGAAGGCTTGATAAGACAGATGCAACAGGGGCAAGGGCTGAGAAGGGGCTCACTGGGGAGATCTTAGGGTGGTTTCATCTGAGATACCTATGAATTATTGTTCTGAATAATTTTTCTTTCCATTTATTCCTCCACCACTACCTCCTTAGAGTCCATTTTGGTGGCTTGTAGTGCCCTGGACCACTGGATATGGGTTGTTCATAAGCAGACAATTTGAATGAGAGCTCTACAATGTCTTAGAGACAAATATTTCCTCCTGCTGGACAATCCACACGTGATCCTCATGGGACAGCAATAAGCAGGACCTCTGGGTGCTGATTCAGCTTCTGAATGCTGATGGCTCTCCTACAGCAGAGGAGGCAGTTCACCTCATCTCACTAGGGGAGGTTATCTTCAAGTCTGTAGTAAGAGGAGAAGGGATACAAAGAGGCAAGTCACTCTGTCAGCCTTCACTTACTTTAGGAAAATTTTAACTTGATAGCCACAAATGTGACTTTGATTTCCATAGTAACCTCCTTTCCCTAAAGCCGTGGCTCATCTCTGTAGAGGATGCCCTTGGGCTCAAAAGGAAAATTCAATGTCTGGAGCTAGGGTGGGGCACTGATTTGTACAAAGCACATTGTTTATCGCATCTCCAACATTAGCTTTCCACACACCAGCCTGGGCTGCCCAGTCCTAGGCAACATTGTGACCAGCTGGACAACAAATAACCCAAGGGTGACTGTTAGAGAGAACACCGTGGGCCCTTGTTCTTTGCTCTCCCCAGTGGAGCACTCAGAGTTGCTGATGGTTTGAAGGAGAGACTAATTAGGAAACAGTGTTGTGTTTGGTGAAGGTTTCCTGGTGTTTTGTCAGGTCTGGAAAACGTGGCAAGGCCTCCGAACAGTTGAAAAGAATACAAACCAACAAAATGGTACTTCCTGCTGACTTACCAGCCAGGTCTAGGGCCGGAGCAGAGTTCAGACTCTGACAAGACTGGAAGTCCCCTGGAACTTTGCAGGGTTTTCTTTCTACCTATAGTTTCTGTTTCAACCACATTTTTGTTTCTTACTTGAAATGAGAGTTCAACGTAGAGGGAAGGCAGCTTTAGATTCAGAGAGACTCAATCTCTGGTTCAGCCACATCTGAACTGGGCACCTCTGTTACCCCTCTGAGTCTCAGTTTCTGCTGGGTCAAACCATAATCATAATAAAATCCATTCCACTGGGTATCGTGATGATTGAGTGAGATGATGTATATGAAGCACCTTTGAGTTTGGTACCAGGTACTCATTAAGGTCTCAGTCAAAGCAAGTGATGATAATGATGCTGATGATGACAGTGAAGCAATTTTCAAATTATCATTATGTGTATGTAGTTATTTATGGCCTAGGGTATCACTTCATATATTCCTGTGTGTATACACATACCATCATGTCTCTTCTCTCCATCCTGGTCATTGCTACCAACTTAGTCACTCTTTGAAAAAAAAATAAATTATGAAACCAGAGCCATTTCATGACATTTCTGTGACATATCAAAAGGACCCAACACATTGATGGGAATGGCAAATCCCTTGATTCTGTAGCTTCCATCAATTTTGTATGCAACCAATATTTATTGCACTTTTCACGTGTGCCAGGCATTATTCTAGCAATGGGGACAAAAGAGAAAAACACAAGCAAAGTCCCTACCCTCATTGCCCAGACATTCTAGTGGGGAAGACAGTCGATAAACAAGCAAGCTGTAGTCTAGTCTTTCTGTCAGGAACACTATCTGTTGAAACATGCCCAAGACTCCAACTTCAGAACCAGTCCTCAGGGATGTATGAGCTGCAGAACTCATTAGGATTGTAAGAGTCAGATTCACAGCTTGGAAATCTGAATCTCTTGGCAGCACTCTTGATTTCTCCTTCTCCCTCTCCCTTGTTCCCCATACCCAGTCTGCCCCTGGTCCCGTCTCTGCCTTCTACGTGACTCTCATTCCCACTAGGCAGCTCATATCCTTTTTCTCTTTTGCCTGGATGTCAGCAATGTCCTCCTGCCTTCAGTCTTATCCCCTTCAAATCCAGCTTCCATAGAGTAGCCACAATAAGCTTTCTGAAGCACAAATCTGATCATGCTACCTTTATGCTTAGTAATCTTCAGTAGTTCCCCTTTGCCCCCTGGATAAAGTCCAAAGCTCTTGAGCACTGCCCAGCCTGACTGAATGCAAGCTCATTTTTCTGGTATCATCTCATCTTTCCTCAACCTACAATGGTAAAAACATCAGCCATATAAAACTCACCACATTTCTCTCACCCCAAAGCCTTCTCATGTGCAATTTCTTCTCTCTATACTATCCCCCAACTCTTCTTCACCTAACAAATCCCCTCTCATACTTGAGCTCCTATCTTAAACCTTATTTCCTCCAGAAAGTTGTCCTTGACTCTCAAGTCCTAGTAAGTTTCCCCTTTTGGGAGCTCCACAGCACCCCATCCTTGCTCTATCTTGATACTGTACTGTATTTGTCTGTTCACCCACAAGCCTAGCCTAGTAAATGGTGAGAAACTTGAGGTCAAAGGAAATCTCTTGTTAATTGTGCCTACAACTTGGAAGATAAACTTGGTCATTTCATCCATTTGCAGCAACACATGGATGCAGTGTTTTGCCTCAAAGCCCAACAGTGAGGGTCTTGCTGGGTCATATGAGGGTGGGCAACCCTTGACACTTGCTGCTGAGTCCCTCTCTGGAGGGGAGGACAATGAGGAATGACCTCTCCCTCTGTTTCCAACACATTCTATATGTGGCGATCTCCCTTCCACTATCTCCCCAGCAGACTCCCCATAGAGCATGCCCCTCTCAAAGCATGATGCCTCCTCTTTGCCAGAGAATATCTTGCCCTCCCTTAATCCCAAGAACCTCATTTATTTTGCCAATCATACTCAACCTTCTTGGATGAGAAGGTGAGATATACATAACACACACACACATTACTCAGTAGGGGATCTATATCAGACTCCATGAAGACCTGCTTTCCCTACTTACACACCATCTGAGGCCCTGGAAAGGGAATTGGGACCCAGCCAAGACAAGTGCAAATCCTGATAAAACAGAGCTGGACACTTTTCTCTACCCACATCAGTGTCAGTGGCCAACTAGTCCATAGCCTAATGGGAGAGGACAATGTCCACAAAGCTCTCTTTCTCTCACCATTTCAGCATTATATAGAAATCCAAGGGAGGGACCTAGGTTTGGCTCCATGACCAAGGCCAAAGGGTTCCCCAAGCCCCACCCAGCTTCTCAATGTGGGAACCACCCGGCTGGCCACATACCCAGCTCACAGGCCGCAAGGAGAAAGAAAGGGCCCTTGAAAACAGCTTTGAGTTCCCACGCAGGAAGGTGCCAGCTCAAGACAGCATGGCTTTGTGTTGAGGAGAATCTGTCTTCTTACCAGGTAGAGGGAAATAGTGTTCTGTGGTGGGATCAGAGGGGCCAGCCAAGGATAGCAGGACTGTCCTTGCCTCAAGTTGGATAAACTGGAAATACACACCTGCCCTAGGGAAGAAGACTCCTGACCCAAATCTTAACTCTAGGAAAAGCCATCCCAGCCTTCTCCAATAAAATCAAAATTTCTAACCAACCCCACACATCAGAGTCCTTTACTTTAGCAACCATTAAAAACAGCCCTAAACCAAAATATATGGTAAATTTTTATTTTATTCCTAGTCCACATATAATTAAAAGATAGTTCTATATAGATGGGCAAGATATTGTGTATATATTCAGACTATAAATAGGGCTTCTACAGACCATTTTTCCTAAGCAGCTGACCAGTGGTCTACAGATTATACTTTGTCTTCTACCACTAGTGCAAGGAACCCATCCTTGTCACCTGCCGACAGAGAGGAAGGGAAGATCAGGAGAGAGTAGAGTCTTAGACGTTTGTTTGGACTTTTCATAGTTATTGCTTTTCTCTGTATCTACTCCTGTTCTCTAGAATTTAGGACTCAAAAGCCCCCAGACAGTGGTCAATTTGTATAGACCTACGGAATTTAGAGTTTGGAAGGGACATTTGAGATCATTCAATCCAGCAAACTCTGGAGAACAAAATATTAGTGTTCACCAAATATGTGTGTGAGTATGTGTAAGTGTATATGTATGTGTAAATGTGAATGTGTGAGTGAGAGTATGTGTGACTATGAGGGTATACAAGTGAGTGAGAGGTGTACAAGTGAATGTGCATGAGTGTGAATATACATGAGTTTGTGTGTATGCGTAAGTGTGAATGAGCAAAAATGTGATTGTAAGATTGTATGTGTGTGTGCAAGTGTTAGTGTGCATGAGTGTGTGTAAGAATGTGAGTTTATGTGAGAATGTGTGTTTTTCTATGTGTATGTGCATATATGTGTACGTGTGTGTGTGTGTGTGCAGGGAATGAAAAGAATATCTAGTGGAGAGCTCCAGCACTCCAAACCATGCCCTCAAGAAACTCTGTAACTAAAAAAATGCTTTCAATACCAATGAGCTAATTTAACCTCATTGCTTTACTAATGTGGATGCTGTGGCCCACTAAGAAAGAGATGTACCAAATAGCTTTATGTTGCCAGGCTAGAAACCAGTTCCCTGACTTCCACCTGATCCACCACAGTTTGGTTCATTGCAATAGAATTGCTCTCACCATTACTGCACATGCACAGCGGTCAGCTATGAGGTGTGCTGTCAGCTCCTCCATTACAGAAAGTGTGCCCACTCTCTCCTGTTCTCTCGCTCCGATTTCCCACCCCAAGTGTCCTCATTCAGCAGGAGCAGGTCTTCTGCACAGTGTGCTTCCTGACGGGTCTTCAGGGAGAACAGCTGAACCAAGATGGGCCAATCAGAGCTCTTCCTTGAAAGGATTGACTGAATGGAGAAACGGAGTCACCCTTTCCAGTGGCTGAAGGTGTAAGACCTGAACCTTGCCTTGTAGAAGAAGCAAGTATACTTGCAGGTAGAAAAAGAAATTGAAGCTAACACACAGAGGAGCAGGACTAAAAGACAGAGAGTCCCTACTTTCAATTGCTCTGAGGCTCAGCTTCCTACAGCTTAGATATTTAACCCTCCCTTGGATTTTGTGAACCAGTATACTCTCCTTTGTATTAACACAAAGCCAAAGAAAACTGTATAACCACTTAACTTTTTGGCATCCACTTCCCATATCTTTATTCTCCTTTTATTTTTTAAAATGTATGTTACTATAAAAATCAATGCTTGTTAACAAGCTATAGCTAGTTTTAATTTCTAGGTTAGGAAAAAAAAGAAGTTAGGATCATTTAGTAAGTTAGAGGTAGAAATAAAACAGGTCTCATGAAACCACAATGGCATATATGAATCAGTACAAGAGAAACTCCAAATAAGATGTCTTAATTATGATGGAAGTTTAAATCTCTTGTGCGTCGAAGTCCAGAGTAGACAATCCAGGGCTAGTATGATGGCTCTGCTCCATGAACTCAGCTCTTTCTAGCTTGTTTCCTCCATTCCATTCTCAGTTTCTTATTCAATATGTAAACATTAATGTAATTGCATTTGACCCAAATTTGGCTGTGACTGTCCCTGCTATCACATCTGCATTTCAACCAATAGAAAGGAGGAACAGAAAAAGGGAGGAGGTCCAAGGACTGACCCCTGAGACCTGTTAATGTTACAAAGTCAGGAAAGTGGAGAGGTGACAGAGGAACTTTCTAGAAGACTAAAGGTGAGTAGCCAGCAAGGTAGAGCACAGGGTCCTGGAGACAAAGGAAACAAGTGTTTGAAAGCAGATGAGTGATTAAATACCTCTGCTAAGTCAAAAAAACAAAGAGGACTAAACTGCTAGCCATTTGATTCTCCCCCTGAACATTATTTCTTAACTTAATCAAATGCTGGGCAATCCTCCCTGGCCCAGATGGAAATCATTCCACCTCCTTAAGATACCTTCACATCATCCACCTACCTATTGATTTGATGGTTTAAGTTGCAAAGGAGGATCTTACTTCCAAGTTTTAAGGTGAGATTCTTGACAGAGAAAAGAATGCTGGACTAGGAAGAAATGACACCAGGCAGCCTTGGTCTGATTCTGGCTTATCCACTTGTCCTTTTTTTGACCTTGAGATTAATGCCCAAATTTATTTAGTTTCACCTCATCTTCACTAATGGGATCTTTAAAGACCCTATTTACAAATGAGTTTACACTTGCAGGATTTGTGATTAGGAAATTGCATTGGTCAGCATTCTCCATAGAAACAGAACCAAAAAGATAGATAGATTACAGGTGTAGATATGGAAGCTACAGTAATAGACAGATATTGAAAATTTATTGTAGAAATTGGCTCATGCGACTGTGGGGATTGGCAAGTCTGAATTCTGTAGGGCAGGCTACAAGTAGGAAAGCTCAATGAAGATAACTTTGAATACCCAGGAGAAACTAACTGGTTAAGGTAGTGATAGAAATTCTTCTGACTGCTGAAATCCTCAGTTCTTTCTTTCAGGCCACCAACTGATTAGATGAGGAGACTCCTTTCATTGCCAAAAGCAATCTCCTTTTGTTGGTTGTAGACACAATCAGTTATAGATGTAATCAACTCACTAATTATTTAAATCCATCTACAAAATACCCTTACAGTAACAATCAGGCCAGTGCTTTCTTGACACATGAAATTAACCATCACAGACCATTGCTTGTCAACTTGGCATACATACACATGCTGTAAACCATACTTAATCTCTAAAGAAAGACAATAATATAGGCATATTTTGGCCTAACATAATTCAACTGTCCTATGCACAAACCTTTTCCCCAGAAAAAGATGGAAATCCTTCGGTGATATTTGCTTTTATCTTTGATATCCTGTAATTTAAATACTATGACATAAAGTTAATACAACTTCTGTTATATGATAAGGGGATAAGACGGGGAAGAAAACAAAGATATTTGCTTTATGTATATATACAAACATTCATGATAAAATAAGGAAGAAATACTCATAATCATTACATTCCTCATTTTTGCAACTGTCCATGTGGTCATAGCTTGTATTTATAATGACCTTCTACCATATTCCATATAATGACTACTCATTCAATATTCCCTTTACTCTCAGCAAGTACCTCATCTGGTCTTGGTTCTTTGCCTGGTGAGGTGACCCAAACCTTCATTCCTGGATTGAGTTGTTACTGTTTTCCATTGAAACAACACAGGGCATGGTGGTACAAGAGGTACCCTAAGGGGTCTCCTGTATTCCAGGCATACTCTTATTAACTTCTGTTGTGTTGTAGAAGTCCTATTCCCTGCCCTGCTTTGATAATCTGGATCAGTCCCCACAGCCAGTAGAGTAACCCCTTCTTTGCCTATTGATTAAGAAGCATAAAGAGTCCAAAGTGGCCGGGTGGCACTCTTAACTTCCAGTTCAATGGAATCATTGTTGGATCTCCTGTGGAAGCACTCTTTCTTTTGATCTAAGACTTCTAGACCAGCAAAGCATAAAGTCACAGGGACAGAAAGAAACACTTTTTCTAGTGGATCACTCGAGGTAATCATGAACAGAGCCACTTCTATTTATTTCCACCTCTCGATTCCTGGGCCCATGAACTTTGACTATGATGATAGAGTAGATGTTGATTTAGAGCATATGCAGCCTCCTGAAGAACACTGCCCCAGCCCTGCAGGTTATTGTCACCCAGTTGGCACTGGATGCTTTTCAGTCTTCAAAAGGTCTTTCCACCATTCAATCAATGCAGCTCCTTCAGGATGATGGGGAACATGATAAAAACAGTGAATTCCATAAGTACGTTCCCATCTCCACATTTCATTTACTGTGAGGTGGGATCCTTGGTCAGAAGCAAAACCGAGTGGAATACCATGACAGTGGATAAGGCATTCTGTAAGTCCATGGATAGTAGATTTGACAGAAGCATTGTGTTCAGGAAAGGCAAATCTGTATCCAGAGTAAGTGTCTTTTCCGGTAAGAACAAAAACACTGCCCCTTCCATGATGGAAGCAGTCTAGTGTGATCAACCTACCACCACGTAGCAAGCTGATCACTTCGGAGAGAATGGTACTATATTAAGGACTGAGCCTTGGTCTCTGCTCCTGACAAATTGGGCACTCAGCAATGGCTGGAGCCAAGTGAGAGGAAGTACATGTTGCTGAGCCCATGCATAACCTACCATGGCCACTTTGTTCATGAGCCCATTGGGCCATAACAGGAGTGTCTGGGGAAAGAGATCAACTGGAATATACAGAGTGGGTCATCCTATCTACCTAATGATTAAAATCCTCTTCTAAATATCTTCACGTTTTTTGCTCATTCAGAAATGTCTATCCATATACCTCCCCCTCAGACTCCTTGTCACCAATTTTCCAGTCCTGTTTCTTCCAAGACCCTGGCCACTCAGCCAAGCACATCTTTGTAGGGGACATGATTCAGTTCATAACAGGCAGCATGAAACAGCAGTGATTGTTCATATTGCATGTTCCCTCTCTCATTAACATGCTCCATTGTCCATCAGGCATCACTGACAAAACACAGTTTCAAAGGTAAAATTATTAAGTATTTCAAAACAACAACAACAGAACATTAAACCAAGTGTGGGGCCCTTCTGAGCATGGGGCCCTGTGTGACTGCATATGAAGCACATATCACACTGCCCTATAGGCTTGGTTTTCCCTATCTACTCCTTTAAACTGTGAGGGAGCTTGATCAGTTTTAGTACTGTACCTAGCACAGTTCATGATACATAAATGGTGCTCATTAAATTTTTGTGGAATGGATATTACCATAAGAACAAGTCATTCTCTGCTGCCTAGCCCATGACCATTAATGGCTCTTTTCCACACCAGTTCTTATCTCCTCTTGTGTTATTCATTCACTCATCATCTTTAGCGTGACTTTAAGAAGCTCACATTCTAAAGGGAGAACAGATATTTGAACAAAAAAATCCTATTCATTCCTTCATGTAGTAAAGTACCAAGCACACTTGGATTCAATGATCATTTGCTGTGGATAAGACACAGTAAAGTCTAATAGAGAAGACAGATAATTGAGCAGTAAAATGGAGTGCAGTCTAAATTTGATCTTGGGATGTATGCACAACTATATGATGATACTGTGAGTCAGTAATTGTATACTTTGGATGGTTTGCATGGTGTCTGACTATATCTCAATAAAACTGCACTTTTAAAATGGAGTACAGTAAGTGCATTATGGAAAAAAGAAAGGAGGAGCTGCCAAATTTATTTTTTAAAGGAGATGACAGTTGAACTCAGTCTGAAGGGTGAATAGGAGTTTGCCTCAGAGAAGGGTCTGAGAAGCTTCCTAACCCAAAATAATGGCCTGGAGTCATAAAAGGGCCTGTTATCTCTGAGAAATGGTGAGAATTCAGCGTGACTCAAATGGGCAAGGTATTGAGAGGCACAAGAAAAATAATAGCTAAGCATTTATTGAGAATTTACCATTCCTAGACTGATAGGTAAGGGGAAAGGGTTAATTAATACGTTTATAACTGAACTTGACATGGCATCTCATCTTTTACTCTTCAGGTGTAACGGATTGAATCGTGTCCCCCAAAAAGAAATGTTCAAGTTCTAACTCCTGGTCCTGTGCATATGAATTCATTTATTATAGGATCCTTTTAAAAATATATTTGTATTGAGAAATCTTCACACATATACAGTTCACACCTGGTGTGCAATCAATGGCTCACAATATCATCACATAGTTGTGTATCACCATGACCATTTGCATCACTCCAGAAAAAGAAATAAAAACAAAAAACTCAAACATCTCAAACCCCTTACCCCTCCCTCTCATTGATCACTAGTATTTCAATCTTCCCAATTTTTCACCCTTTATTCTCCCATATTATTTATTTATTTTTTATCCTTATGTTTTACTCCTCTGTCCATACCCTGAATAAAAGGAGCATCAGTCACAAGGTTTGTAAATAGGATCTTTGAAGATGTTATTAGTTAAGATGAGACCAAGCTAAATCAGGATCAGCCTTAATTCAAAATGATGGAGTCCTTATAAGCAGAGGAAATTTGGACACAGTAGTAAGAGACAGATGGTCATGTGGCAGAGGCAGGGATTGAGTTATGGATTGCCAACAAGCCACCACCAGAATGCTACAGACTTAAGAAAAAGCTTGATCCTCTCAACAGCTTGATGTTTCTAGCCTCCAAGACTAAGACAAGAAATTTCTGTTGTTTAAGTCAACCAGTCAGTGGTATTTGTTATAGCAGCTCTGGTGGACTAAGATATCAAGAGAAAAATATCATCCTTTGTCAAAGAGCATTTCCTGACTGGGGTGTAGGAAAATGCAGTTGCAGCAGCAAAATGCAAAGTGCATCTTGGCTGTGGGATATTTGGCAAGCCACTTTTCTCCCCTCTTGGGGCCTCAGTTTCTCATTTGTAGGCAAAGGTATTAGAAGAGACATACTCTAAGGTTTTCTCCTGGATCCAAAATTCCATCCTCCACCATTCCAGATGCTCTTTGAGGATGTTGGTGTTGATAAGACTCTGGAGTAGTGAAAGAGCAGGGGCCCTCCCTTGGCTGCTGCCGTTCCACCCATGTCCCATTCCCTTTCAATCTTGTTTTCTCCCCTGTCCTCCAAGGCGGGTAGTGGAGCCAGTGATGAGAAACACATGTTTCTGGGCAGCCCTGGTGTTGCTCAATGCCACCAAGGGGAGGGGTAAAAAGAAAGAAAAAAAAAGAGTTTTGGTATTCTCAGCCTCCACAGACAATTCCCCTATTGATGTGTTGTGAGTCACGGCCGGCTGCCAAGCCATCGCGGTTTCTGAATCACTTCCTCCAAGAGGGGCTCTCCACTTGTTCCTGGGCTGGAATGCAAGGAGGCTGGCCCCCCTCAAAGTGGCTCTGATTGCTTTCCTCTTTGCTGGAGCTCCAACAAGGACGGTGGAGGTGTCATGTGGCAGGGTGGAGGGACCAAAATAACAGACTGCAGTGAAGCAGGTTGAACCTGCTTGTCTCAAACAGTGAACTGTACTTCTTGTACTAAAACTTATGTCTCCATCCCTGGTTAGAGTTGAAAGTAAAGCAAAAACCCAGATGAAAGTCTTACATTTTCTCCAAAGAGCACCAGACCCAAGTAGATCTGCATTTTCCATCTTCTCCACCTTGATGCTCTAACTGATATACATAAGGTTGACATCTCTGGGGAGAGGTCAATGAAAAGTTCCTCCAGCAATTTATTTTAGAGTCTCTTGAACAGCATCACTCAGTCTCCCATCCTTGAAGAGAAGGACATTAATGGTCCAAGATGCCCTCCACATGTTGATGGCACTCAAATAAGTCTTTTTAAAGTTCTCACTTAGAATAAGCTTCATCTGTTTAGAAAAGAGTTTTAATCCTTACTCTGAGCTAGCTTCTGTGTAGGCACTAGGAATTCCAAGATGAAATGGACATGGTCCCAGCTGTAAGAAAGAGAACGTCAGGTAAGCAATGATGCCAATTCAGTATGGCAGTGCTGTGATAGAAGGCCCAGAGAAGATCATCAAATGCAGACCTGGGAGCAGGTGGAGCTCAGGGAAGTCATCGGAAAGATTTATTGGATAGAGTAAGTGATATTTTAGCCCCAGAATGCCATTTCTTTTCCTCAACTCCTTCCTCCCACCTCTAATCTTCCACCTCCACCCCGACACCCTGGTACTTTTCAAAACATGATACCTTGCCTGAAGGCTGGAGATGGGACCTACTCACAGCCTTGCAAGAAATGAATTAGTCTTGCCCCTCCCCACCCCCACATTTCCCAGTAACCCCAATTGGTTGGGAATATGCTGGAATGCTGCCACCTTGTGGCACATTGAGCTATGTCCATTGCACAGCTAAACTGCTGCGGGGCACATATCACACACAGATGGGTGGGCCTGGAAGCAATGACAGAAAGAAACAATGTCTAGCATAGTTACTGCTCTATTTGTAGTTACAGGTAAAGAGTAAAAGGGGCCCTTTTCAAGGTGTCCTTCTCTCCACATTCAGCTGGCTGAAGTCCCCCATTAAGGAGGTGGATTTCGATAAAATGCTTTTCATTTTAATCTTCTCTTTTCCTCTCATAGCCTTTACCAGAAGGTTAAGCATGTAATAGGTGCTCAGAAAATGCATGTTAAATGGATTTAATTACTGTATGAAATGACTTGCCCAACGTCACACAGCTAGTCTGGGAGCTAGGACTGATAGACGTGTCTACTGGCTTGCTGCAATGGTTGCCTGCCAGGGTCAGCCCACACTAACTTAAGGAACAAAGCAAAACAGCACAGGCAGTAGCAAGTCGACATCTGTCTAGTTTATACCTGGTGGAAGAGCTTTCCATTGAAAATGTCTACAATGCCTTTCAAGGACTCTACTACTGGCCTGTCGTTTTAGGAAAATAAGGAATCCCAGCTAATGCATTGACTAAAGAGATCAATAATCTAGCCATCCAAGGAATATAGAAAGAACTGAAACACACAGTAATTGGGCACACAGACATGATGTGGGAGGTGTCACAGTCATGTCACAGGACCAAGAGGGGCTCTTCTACTCCAGGAAAATCTTGTGAAATAGTATGAGCTATGTCCTGATTGTGTGTGAACTTGGGTACCAGGGTGGCCATGGGTGTCAAAATGGAAAGAGCAGCCTGACCCACCTACAAGAAAAAGGGGTCTGGCTATCTCCCCATTATATGCCAAAGACCTCATTCTTTCCAATTCACTCTGTGCCCTGTGCCACACTGACTTTCTAACATAGGGCTCCGAGCATGTCACTTTCTACTTAGACCACTGGTGGCTCTCCATTGCCTTCAAGATGGAATCCAAACACCTTTGAGTTTCCTTATCATCTGGCCCTGCTCCACCTCTCAAGCCATACATCTCATCCCTTTCTGGTTAGCACTTACCACCCTGATCATGCTGTTTGTCTGTCCTTCAAGTCCTGGCTCCACAAAGTACTGGCTCCAGCACTTGTTTTCATTGTGATCTTAACGAAATCACTTAATTCTCTATGCCTGTTTCCTTATCTGTAAAATGGAGATCACAATAGCATTTCCCAGATGGACACGTAAACCCTCTGAACAGTGCCTGGCACATGTTATACTTTCAACATACATTAGTGATATTACTGTCAGATCACTAAATACACCATACTTCTCCATGTTCCTATTCCTTTGCACATACAGTTCCCTCTAGTTGAAATGTTTGTCCCTATCTTCTCCCTCAGATGGACAATGACTCATACTTGAAGATCCAGCTCAATGTCCCCTTTGTAGCCACAGGGAAAGTTCATTGCACTTTGTCTTAGTCCACATTCCTACTGCATGTTCACTGGTAAGTCCCACTGTTACCCTGAACTGGCGCCTCATTCAACAAATGGGGACGATAGCATCTGTTGATGATGATATCTGCCCACGATGCCTCACAGATCAGAGGAACAATTCCTGTAGGCATCCTGTAGGTGCTGTAAATTACAAAGCCCTTGAAAAGCGTAAGAAAAGTATAATTTTACAATTATGAAAGAGATGTCAGCTGCTTAGATCCTGACCTGCCCAGGCAAGTCAGCTTGTCCCTCACCTTGGCCACCTCTCTCTCTCATAAACTTAAGCCCACAATGCCCATGCTTGCCTCCCATGCAGCCCCCGGCTCAGGGAACTCACACATTGGCTGTTTGCACAGGGAACAATGAACCTCCCAGGCTGCGCCTGCCAGCGCAGCCCACTGGGGAGCCCCCACTCTGTCCTTGCCCACCACCCCCTCCGTTTCTATTCAGCTCTTGGGCTCTGCCTTTATTCTCCCTGAGCCTCACTCAGACTGTGTTTATAGGAAAATAGGAAAGATTCCCTCCTGGCACCCCACCTATCCTCCCTTTTTATCTCCCTCCTCCTCCGCAGATGGCTTTAATGTCCTCGAATCCGTCTCAGGCGCTTTGACAAGCCTTCCTTCATCCACTCATCAAGCATTGTGAGAAGCACTTACTCTTTGCAAGGCATTGTGGGAGATTCCATAATGAATACGACGCAAGCACTGCGCTACATGGGGCGGGGGCAGGATCGGTGTGGAGAGACAAACGTTTGTTCAGGGTCTGCTCTGTGCCAGCACTATGGGGATACTTAGATTCTTCCCTGAATTCTCACCCCATTGGTTCTATTATTTAATCCCCACTTCACTAAGGACAAAACTGAGATTAGGGAATTTGCCTGAAGTTATTCCACTAGTAAATGTAAGGGCTAAGATTTAAAGCCTATGTCATTTGCCTAAACCATACGCTCGCATAGCCTATGGCACATGAGACATATAATACAGAACTGCGTGCGACCAGGCACCCAGTGATAAGCTTTCTGAAGGCAAGAAGTCAGACCCCAAATATTTGCTGGTATCATAAAAATCCAAGATTGGTAAATTTCTCCTGCATTCTCCAACCCTAAACTTGCTGGGGGTAAACTGCAGATTCAGCTACCATTTTAGTTATGTGATATCTTCCTGTCCCCTAAACCAGACAGCAGGGACCTTGGAGGGAGTGCAAGAATGCTAGCAAAAACAAGTATGCATGCATATGAGGGCCTCATAACAAGTCTGCGAAGTTGGTACTATCATCATTACCATTTTAGTGATAGTAAAACTGAGGCACACAGGATTACACAGCTAGAAGTGGCTGAGCTGAGACTGAAGCCCGGAGGCTGCCTCCACTGTACTCCTTTTAGCTTCTTAAATGTAAATATGTGGGGACACTAATTGTTTGCTGGTCACAGTGCTAGACGCTGGGGACGTAATGGCAAACCATTAGATAGGGTGCCAGCCCTGAAGTGGTTCAGAGTCTAAAATGGGGAATTGTATACAAACCAGCAATTTTAATATAATGCTGTCAGTGCCTTGGAAGCTGGGGATTGGGGGGCATAGTGGTTAGGAGAGGGGGGCTCTGGATTCTGCTTGGGTTAGAGGCCCATTCCTCCACTTTCCAGCTATGTGTTCTTCGGCAAGTTAACTAACCTCTCTGTGTGTCTGTGTTACACCTCAGAGCATCTTTGTAAGGATTAAATGAGATAACAGGGAAAGAGTGAGACATCCTACTTAGCCATGATTCCTGGGTCCACCACTCCCCAGCTCTGTGACCTGGGGCAGCTTACTGCTTCTCAGGGCCCCAGTTTCCTCATTTGTACAGTGCTGATAATAGTCTCTATCTCACAAGGTTACTGCACATAAAGCATCTAATCTGTGCTGTCATTATTATCTGTGCTGATAATTATTGGTTGAGTCTGTCACCCCAGATATCACTGTCATTATTATCTATGTTGATGATTATTGGTTGAGTCTGTCACCCCAGATATCACTAAGTGTTATTATCACTAAAGCCACTCTGCTTCTTCATGATTCTATCCCTTTGCACATGCTGTTCCCTGTACCTGAGACACCCTTCCCTTCCTTCTCCATCATATGGACATTCTTCAAGGTCCAGCGCAGCGCCCCCTTTGTAGCCTTCCATGACTCTCATGGAGACTTTAATCGTACTCTCATCTTTATACAAACCCCCACTTTCCAAACATCTGCCCTGTGGCCTGGCACAGTACCTGAGGCTAAGTTCTAAGGAAAATCTGGCCCTTATTTTCCACTTCCCCATTGAGCTTTGTGACTGAAGATCACAGTAGACTGTCACTGGATTCTAAATTCAGTTATGAACTTGAAAATCAGAGGTCGTGTGGAAGGAATTGTCAAAAAGTGTCCCCAAATATAATACCTATCTGTTACTGTATATGGGGTTTAATCCATAATTAATATCACTATTAATCCACTGTATAACATTATATATGGCTAATACTCAAGTGCGTGTCATTTTCTAATACAAATCATTTGTATTCCAGTTGGGTATGTTTTCTTTATTTGCTCCTGGGATCCTGGAAAAAGTATCATGGAGATATTTAACAAGAACCAAGAAACAGTCTTTCAAGCAATCCTACATTCTCTCATGAATTCATGCTTGCATCCATCCATTTGCAAGGATTTATTATGCACTGAGAGTAGTGACTATGTATCAGGAGGTCAGATTTATACCTACACTAAGCTATGCAAAGAACATGTTGTTTCTTTCTTTCCCAGAATTTCATAAGCATCCTCACCCCACAGACGCTGGAGAAACTACGACTTGTCATCTGATGGCATCTCAGTCCCTTTGGGTTTGAATGGTCTCCTTTCAGTTTAAGGATTCAGTCTATTTGAGTGAGGTCCAACTCCCCAGCAGAGTTGGGTGAAATTATCTCTTTGTGACAACTTGGTCTCTTTAGAGGTAAATGCTCACTCTTTCCAATTTCCAACCCTCCCTGCTTCTCTTCCCTGAAATGATGTCTAAATATATAAGGGGCTTACTATGACTTTGGGGCTTTAGGGTGGTGGGAGGAGAGAGGATGGAGGTCTCCTGGCCTCATCATGCCCCTCAGCGGTCTCCACTGGGGGGCTGTGGGTCTGAACTTTGGCTGTGTCTGGCTGGCATCATTGAGGAGTAGATGGCCTGGCCTGGGCATTTGGCTGACAAATAGCATGGTGTGTAACTCCAGGCCTGTCTCAGCACAAGCAAAGTTCCCAGGAAGCCCTTGCTGGTCAAGCCCCACCTTGGTCTTGCTAGGGCTGCCAAACCCTGAAGTCTGCCTGGGCTCTTACTTGGTCTCCAGCCAATGTAATCAAAAGTGAGTGGCCCCTGGCTGAAGGGTCACTTGGCCCTGATGGCAGCAACCTTCCTTGGCAGGGACTCCAGCCTGAGTCCAGGTTAACCTCTGAGTCCTTCTCAGGGCCCTTTGGAAACTTCTTGTTCCCTTCCATGGCACCGGAGATTGGAGGGTGGCTTGGGAGTGCAAATTCAGACCCTCAGACTGAGACTGACACTACATGGAGGGGCAAGTTGGAGGTGGTGCCTAAGAGGTGGTCTCTTCCAAGAATTCCAAGAGAGAATGGATAGATGCCCCCACCATACCCATCAGCTTTCCCCTCAACCCTACAATGTCCCCTTAGGTGGGACTTCAGCTGTGTTGGCACCCCACCTCTCACTGCCTGTTCCCACTGCTTCTTCCTTTCTCTCTCTTTTTTCCTCCCACAGCCCCTGGAGTGGAGAAGGCTGACTTTATTCTTCCTGGGTCACTTCTTCCCCCCAGGGGCATTCAGTCTCTTGGTTCAGCTTGTTCAGTAGAAGAGATGCCCCATATTATTCTATAAAAGAAACTGAGTCCTTCGCACCCAGCTCCCCGTCTGCCCATAACATCGAAAATAAGTTAGAAAATATTTTTGCTTAGGACTAGTCTTGTTACAGACTCAAAAACTGCTACTCTGAATGCTAAAAGTTGAACATGGCTCCCCTAGCCCTCCTTGCTTTGCTGCTGCTCAGGATTATACTCATCCTCCTAAGACAAGTGTGTGCTGGAGTCCCAGAGAGGTTCCACCCAAGGAAATGTTAACCAGAGAAGGGCATTACTATTGTTAAAAAAAAAAAAAAAAAAGACAGTGATCCTGGTTAGAGCAGTTAACATTTAACAAGTACTTACCATGTGCCAACCACCTCATTATGTATACCATCTTATTTAATCTCCTCAACAACAGCTTCTGAGATGGCTTCTATGATTTCCCCATTTGTAGTGGAGAAAACTCAGATTTACATCACCCAGGGTCTTGAAACTGATAAATGGGTGAGTCAGAATTGGAATATGGACTTGTCTGACTTGTAACCTCTGTGTCCTGTACCTCACACACGATGGTGCTGGGTGCACTCTTGGGGATGAAGAGGGACTGGAAGACCTGCTCTCAAGAAATTTGCAGAATGATGAGATATACTCATGAAATAGTACAAGGCAGTATAAGAGCCACTCAAAACCATTAATCCTCTTGTTCACCTACCACATGGTGGGGACTTCCAGGTGTCCTCTCATCTTCATATAGCCCTGTAAAGTAGGGTTTATGATAACCCCATTTAATAGATGGGGCAGACAGCTGAGTCTTGTGGGGAGGGAGCATGTGCCTACAAGGTGGCAGAGCTCGTTTTTGAACACATGTCTTTGGGATTCCAAGGCCTAGCTTCTTCCGCTGTTCTACGTTTGCCCTATAGGTTAGAGGAAGATGACTGAGGCCTAGAAGAGCTAACAACATAGTAGAAGAAATGTAATATATACACAAACGTGTCAAGAGAGAATAAGGGACAGGTTCTGAAAAATTCCAGCAGTAGACCCTGTCCCCAGGACAGCGCAGCTGAGCAGTAAATGGTTGTTAAGTGAGTGTTAAAGGGCTTGAAACAGCTTCCTGGGAAAGCATGCTTTCAGCGGGTATCAACTGATGAGCAGGACTTCTCTAAAGAGAGGCCATTCCAAGAATGACTCATCAGTGGCCAAGATTCAGAGAGCGGAAAGCACGGGACAAGTAGTCCTGTCTGGATGTACCATAGGGAACATGAAGGAGACTAGGTGAAAATGAGTCTGGAAAGGACACTTAGGACCAGATCATGGGAAGCTTTGAATGTGGAGCCAAGGAATTTGATTTGGAAGACACAGGGGGAGGTTGCCATTGATGTGGATTTTTTTCAATCAGGTATGGCTAGAGGCAAACTTTGAGAAAATGAATGTGGAAGAGTGAGGAGGATAGAGTTGAAACGGTATCAGAGTGCAAACACAAAGGAGTTAGGGCAGAGGAGCTGAGAAAATGAGCTGGGAGGAGAGTGGTGGTGATCAAGGAAGAGAGGGGATATATGGAACAGATTATAAGAGCATTAGGCAACCTAGTGGGATCAGACTGCTCCTGGATGACTTAGCTAGTTGCTATGACCAGTCTTTGATATCTTAGGCATGGACCTGGGAGGAGACCCCCGAGACTACAAGTCTCTGCTATGGCTCCCATGAGCTGGTATTAAACAAAGGTCTTCTGCACCTGGTCCAGGTAAACAGCCTCTGGAAGAAGTCCACTTCAAAGCCAGGCAGGTACAGATCGTGCAGTGGCACTTGCTCAATGAAAACACCTACCTCTTACGTTCCATGGACCAGAGATCAAGTGGCTGGAAACAAGGAGGGAGGAGATGCCTTTATTGAGCATCAATTCTAATCTTCAATGATACAGTGAGCAAAGATACTATTTTCAGATAAAAAAAAAAAAGAAACTCAGAAAAATTGAGCAATTTTTTTCGAGTTCCTAAAGCTAGTAAATGGCAGAATCAGAATTTGGACCCGTTTTTGCATCACAAAATTTTCTGACAAAGTCCACTCAATCACATTGCACTTCTCCAAAGCCTACTTCCCACCAAATCACCCCCAAACTTTCACTTCCTCCGTGTCCTGACTGGAAACTGTCTGCCAGGGTGAGTAAATTCTCTTTTTATTGAAAGCTTCCCTGATAATCCACTTAAGGCCTAATCACTGAAGAACCTTCCCTGGGGTAGCTGACACAGCTTTGGAGGGTCTCAACATATTTTCATCACCTTGCTTTCCTATCTTTTACTTTTTTTCTTACCCTATTTACCCTATTTATTTAAAGGAAAGCAGGGAGAAAATGTGTGGGGCTGAGAAAAGGCGGTGGTGGGAAGGCAACTTGATAACTGGTGATTTTCTGTGCACTTCAGCCTGAAAGAAGCGAACAGCTGCAACTTGTTGGTTACATGGAAATCATTAAGACATTCTGGGAAGGAATGACAAATGTGTGTGCCTGCATCTATATGGTAGGCATGTGCTTATGTATGGAGAGAGGCCCCCACAGAGGGAATTGCTTCAATAAATTCTCCAGGCCAAGAGAAGAAAAAATAAGTACAATTAAAGACCCATTGCAGATGATTTTGAAAATGAAATTCTTGTTTCGTGTGAAGAATGAACTTAATTAAAACTTAAGGGAAATCATCTTTTTCTTGACACATAACCTGACAGGGATTCCTTTTTGTGAGAGGCAGCGGGGGGTGGGTTAGAACCAACTTGGATAAGGGTCAGGAGCCCTTAGTTCTAATTTCTTCTCTGCCAGTAATTAAGGTGTGACCCTAACCATATTTCTCCTCCCTTCTGGGCCTCAGTTTCTCAACCTTAGAATGAAAGGTTGGACAAGATGGTGTCTGATGTCACTTTCTGCTCCAACATCCTGTCAACATGTAATAAATTTTTATAGCCTAAATTCTGAGGTTCTGAGCTTCTGCTTCTTAGAATAGAAATGTCTGCCTCCCCCAGAAAAATGTTTCCTTTAGTAAAACCAGATTTTTATATAAATCTCATCTTCCTAGTTGCACATAATGATTTGCATTAACAATTATTATTATTATGCTCCAAAACTAAGTGCTCAGAGTGTAAGACAATTAAAAAGCAAAGCAATTAGCCCCTTCCAGCAAAAGTATTCACCACCTGAGGGCTGAAGCAAGTGATGATCCGTGGGTCAAGGAACTAGTTTCTCCAAGCTTGCCCTCAAAATAGTCACACCTGGACCTGAAGGTAGCTGAACCCATACAGGGTCTGTCCTTGCTGAAGAAATCTAGTTTTCTAGCTTGACTCTACGTTGAGCATGTGCGTGTTGGGGTGGGATGGAGGAAGGAAATCTCACAAGCCATCTGTTGGTCAGACCTAACATCCACTTCAAATTTAATCCTCTTAAACCCTAAAGGTAGATAAATTGTTGCCTCCGTCTAATAGTAACTAGAAGAGTCTGAACTCAACATACATAAATTACAAAAAGTGTGCTCATAACCATACACTCTCATGCAGGGTTTTCAGCCTTAGCACAATTGACATTTGGGGCTGGATAATGCTTTGTTATGGAGGATTGTCCTATGCCATGTGGCATGTTTAATCACGTCCCTGGCCTCCATCCCTTGGATGGCAGTAGCAGCCTCCCGAGTTGTGACAACCAAAACTGTCTCTAGACATTTCCAAAAGTCCACTGAGAGGGCAAAATTGCCTCCATGAAGCACTGCACCATGTTAGTCCCAGTCAGGGAGAGAAAATGGCAGCCATGAGGCCCATATAACACTGAGTCCTGGTTCAAATCCAAGGAATAAGCGTGGAGCTGGTGTTTGGGAGGCACAGAGCAGGTAAGGAACATGGCAAGCAGGTCCACAAGTTCAGCTGTTAACAAACTGAGGGGTCTGAAGCACTTCATGGTGAGATCTGGTGAATGGCTGAGTTGGCATTCTTCTGAATATTGACAGGTAATCCTCACTTCAAAGCCTTCCCATTCATTCATTCAAGAAGCGTTCCTAATACTGAGTCAGTCCTGCAGAAGCCAAGATGATGAGACTTCCCAGCCCTGCCCCCCACGAGCATGGGTTCTATGGAGAGAGGCAGGAATTTGAATATGACATTGATATTGACCATCATATCCAGATGTCAGCGTGAGACCTCTTGATCCTTTAGGATCTGAGGGAAATTCCTTGGCCTCCCACATATCTTTGTTCATCCCTAATAGTCTCATCTTCTTCTGAACCATGGAATTTGGGACATTGGCTCCCCACTGGTTGTCATCCCAAAACACATCAACCCTGACATCAAGGGCAGCTGCTTCTTCTGCTCCCACTGCAAATAAAAACCTCTCACCAAAAACAGCATGTTGAATAGACCCAGCGTTCATCTTAGTGAGGTCCCGGGAAGGCATCTCACTACATGAAGCAGAGCCTTCCTCCATTTTTGGCTGCCGTTACTCTCCCTTCTCTGATCCTCACCCCCTCACAGCTTATCAGTATCTCCAATTTCTTCTTCCTGTCTCTGCAGAACAGTCCCTGCAGAGGCCTTGATTCTAGCTTACTTCAAGTCCTCAGGAGGTTTGCCTTCTATACACTTACCAAAGTGCATTCCCCACAGAGATTTCTCTCCCTAAGGAGAAATCAGGAAGCATCTGTGCAGTACTTTAAAGCTGTATGTATCCCAGAAAAACATGTTTTTAAACCTAATCCATTTATGTGGGTGTGAATCCATTGTAAGTAGGACCTTTTGATGAGGTTCCTTCAGTTACGTCGTGGCCCACATTAATCAGGATGGGTCTTAATCCTATTACTGGAGTCCTTTATAAGCAGAATGAAATTCAGATAGAGAGAGGGAAAGCCACAGAGGGAGCAGCCATAAAATGAACATCAACGGAACCCAGAAGAGAAGGGAGAGATCAGGAAATGACATCATGTGCTTTGCCATGTAACAGACTAAGGACCAAGTATCACTAACAGCCAGCCCCAGGACTCCAATCCTTGGAAAGAAAGCATTGCCTTGATGATGCCTTGATTTGGACTCTTCTGGCCTCAAAGTCATGAGCCAATAAATTCCCATTGCTTAACCTGACTCATTTCATTGTATTTGCTTGAGCAGCCCAGGAAACTAAAATAAACTGTTATAAGATATTGGGGATCAAATCTGTCCCAAAAAAAGATATGCTCAGGTCCCAACCTCTGGACCCATTTTTAAATAGGACCTTTGAGGATACCTTTAGTTAAGGTGTGCCCAAACTGAATGATGGTAGGCCTTAATCCAATTCCAATATGGTTGAAGTCCTTATAAGCAAAGGAAATTGGACAAGGAGGGAGGAAGCCACGAGGAGCAGCCAGAAGCCGGATGTCAATGGAACTTGGAAGCAAAAGGAAAAGACACCACTATGTGCATTGCCATGTGACAGAAAAGACAAGAAACCCTGAAGATTGCTGGCCAACCAGAAGACACCAACCCCAGGGAGGAAGCAAACCTTCTCACCTCTGAGTCAATAATACCTGTTAAGCCAACCCATTATATGGCATTTTTTTTTAGGGATTAGGGAATTAAAACATAAGGTGATAAATTAAAACTCATATCATTACAATAATACTTATAGTAATATTTGTGGCCTCTTCCTAATGCTAGGCTAGGTGCTTGATGTGCACTATCTCATTTAATAATGGATCAAATCACTGCGATGCTCTACAGTAAGCACATAACACAATGATTAAGAGCAAGAATTTGAATCCCAGTTCTGACTCTTACTAGCTGCATGACCTTGGGCTTTTCATTTCAGTTCTCTGTGCCCCCATTTCCTCCACCATTCGCAAAATTGGGATAATAAGAGTATCTTCCACTTAGAGTTGTTGTGAGGATTGGGCAGATAACAGTGTAAAGTCCTTAGAACAATGCCCGGCATTTAGTAAATTCTCGATAAATGTTGATTGTCATTGTAATCAGGGAAGAATGGATTGGGATTGAATTTGCTTTGAGAACATAAAGACAACTCAACAGAGCATGGAAATTTGGGGAAGTGTTTTAAAGAATGAGTAAGAGTTTGTTCCAAGAACATCTGATCTCCTGAATTTTGTGTAATTGAGCCCTGCTGTCCTAATCCCTTCTCAACTTTGTCAGCCTTCCCTCTTGGCTTTCCCCACTAATTTCTCATTCTCACAGGTCTTAATGAGACACTTGGGAAAATATTTTCCAAAATAAATTTCAAGTCATCATCTGACCCAAACCACCCAATTCCGTGGCCCAGCCCTGTCTGCTAATGTTACTGCCCTGTTCTTATTTAGACGGAGGTTTTAGAATTGACCAGCTCCACACCAGGGCTTCCCTGTCCTGCCCCCTCCTACCTGACTCATCCTGTGGTGTCACAATCCTGGATTTATGATGTTGGCCAGTGCGGTCTCGGGGATGACTGTACATGGGACTGGCTTTAGGCTAAGCAGTCACATTGCCTTGCCTCTCTCCCACCACCTCCTTCATCCATGATGTAGTGGAAAGAGCATGTTCTAGGAGTCATAGATAACAGGGTGGCTCTGCTATTTGTTTTCTGTGTGACTGTGGGGTTGTAAGGCTGTCTGAAAGTCTCTGTTTCCTCGTGAGTAAATAGGCATGTTTGAGAATTGTTGAAGAGCCTTTGTGAAAGTGTCTGTTCCTGGTACTTAGAAAGGGTCATCTATAGCTATTGTTGATCATCAATAACACTCAATAATGATGCATAACAACCCACCCCAAAACTCAGTAGCTTCAAAAATAATCGTTACTCTGTCTCTCATGGGTCAGATGGGAGTTAGCTGATATAAGCCTGGCTGGGCAGTTTTGGGTTCAAGTGTACCAGCAAGCCAGCCAGGTTTGTCTTCAGTATGGTTACTGCAGAAGTTCAAGAAGGCAGTGCCCAAACGTGCAAGCTTATTTGAAGCCACTGTCTGCATTATATTTGCTAGTATCCCATTGGCCAAAGCAAGTCACATGGCCAAGCCCAAACTCAAAGGACAGGAGAAGCATACTCCTCCTCCAGAGGGAAAAGCTACAAAGTCACCTGGGAAAAGGTATTGATACATACAGAGCTAGACTAAGAATTAGGAACAATGATGCAATCTGTCATAATGAATGGTCAGGAAATACTTGGTTCCTTATTTCCAAGTCTCCTCAGCACCCAGGGCCTCTTGGCCTCAGAGAGGAAAGAATGTGAAACTCAAGCTATTAGGTATAAGTGACCAATGACTGTTAAACTCTGTTAACTCAAAGTTTAAACGATGCTTTTCTAACAATGACAATTACGGGTTAAATTGTGTCCCCCCCCAAAAAAAACATGTTCAAATCTTAACCACACCCCCTCCTGTGAATGTGACCTTATTTGGAAATAAGATGTTACTAAGATGTGGCCAAATTGGATTAGCGTGGACCCTACTCCAAAATGACTGGTGTCCTTATTAGAAGGAGATGAATAGACACTGAGAGAGGGGAAAAGGCCATGTGACAATGGAGGCAGAAATTGAAGCCCAAGGATTGCTGGCAACCCACCAGAAGCTATGCCAAGGCAAGGAAGAGGTTTCTCCTACAGATTTTGGACTTCTAACCTCCATAATTGTGAAACAATAAATGTCTATTGTTTGAAGCCAACCAATTTGTGGCACTTTGTTATGGCAGCCCTAGGAAATAAGACAACAAAAATCATAATTGCTCACACTTAGCATTTATAGCGCACCCAGCTCTGAGCTCAGTCTATACTTTGTACGCATTTTACCATTTAATCCTTTCAGTGACCGCATGAGGTAGGTACTAATATGCTCCCATCTGACAGCCAGAGAAATCAAAGCTTTGAGAGGTTACTCAACCTACCCAAGGTAATATTAGCTAATATATGCCAAAGATGGTTGTATAAAGCCAAGTCTCAAATGCAGATACTTTGCACCAATACTAGGTCTTTCCATTAAACCTGTGAGGGCAGAGTTTTCACTGGGACCAAAACTTTAAGTTCAAGTTTCCCAAACTTTGATCATCAGTCACCTCTACAATTTGTACCACATTTATATATTGTCTATACTATACATATTATAAGTATCAGTTTGCCTTTCAATTGGCTCCATTATAACTTAACCAAATGTATTTTAAAAGAAATTCTTTATGACTGCCATAAATGGAAAACCATTATCACTTGACATAAACAAAAACAATGCAAAATTAATAAATTCTTGCTGGATACTCATGTCTGCTTCAAACTCCAGGAGAGAGACTTGCTAATGTTGGGGAGTCTTTAAAGATGAAATAGTACCAAACTGAGACTCCCCTTGATGGAATCCATCACCTTGATGGGAAGGTGATTGAAAAGGGAATAACTTTCTCACCATGTGCTTCAGTCTATTTGATATTATATCCAGGTGTCACCAAAAGTCATCACAGGGGCCACCAGGAATTCTAGCCCTGCCTTATATGACTATAGCCGTAGAGGAAGAGCCCACAGTAGGTTCCAAAACACCAAAGGGCCTTCTTGGAAGTCCTACAATCTCTCATCTGCTAAATTTCCTGGATTTGGTCTTCATAGCCCTGGGGTGGGGCGTTCTTGATGATGTTTTTCAAAGGCAAAGGTCAACTTTCCCATGACATAGAGAATAAGTGTGGAAGAGGCAAAATCCAGACACACAAAACCAGTGACCACACCTAGGCTCCAAGCCTTTAGCAGATAAAGGGATATACAGAACTGAGTTAATTCAAGTCCAGGCAAGGTTCACTTGGTTTCCAGAAGCCAAGCGGGGCAGGGAGGCTTCAGGGTATCAGCCCTTGTCTTTGAACCTGATGACTTCTTTTTTTTTTTTCATTACGACCTTCAAACTTTAATTGCTAGTTCTTTTCCCACTGAATAGAATGATATATCGCCTACAAACCCAAAGCACTGAACATTTTTTTCCAGATGCAATTGCTAAGATTACACTCTTACTGGTTACAATGATGAAATATTTCCATCTATACCAGCTGATGGCCAAACGATGACTTTTTCATATCTATACAGAACTGCTACCAAAACCAAACAGGTTTCCTCTCACACATAAATGTCCCTTCTGAATGCCTGAAATGTCCACCATTAGCATGTCTTCTCCAAAATAGAGCCACAGAGGGAGTGGGGTTATTGTTATTTACTGTCTCTGCATTACTGCTGTACCTCTCCATTCTTCCCATCATTTCTCCTTTTTTCAGTCTCTGCTCACAAAGGCAGTCCCATCAGAAGTGCCTTAATCTTTCACTTGAGGGCGGGCCATGGTGGCTCAGTGACAGAGTTCTCGCCTGCCATGCCGGAAACCCGGGTTCGATTCCCAGTGCCTGACCATCCCCCCAAAAAATCTTCCACTTGAACCTGTTAAAACCTCATCTATAGTTTCCAAGATCTGGAGAAACCTTCTTAAGGTCTTCTTGCTTCTATAACACTGTATTTGCAATCCTCATGGAGTACTTGTTATAAAACTTTCTACCCCATCTTTACTCATCTGCTATCTTAAAAATATCTAGTTCAAATAGATGCTCAAAAATCGTTAAAAATCAGACATTAATCTTTATTAAAACTGTCAGTGTTGGGCAAGCATGTGAGTAAAAATCACAGTCCACTATCCCAGGAGGACTCAGATATAAGGAATGTAGCTTGATTTTGCTAGAGTTCAATTTATTTTCTATTTCAAACATCAGTGTGACTAAAACTCAGCCTATGAGGGTTTCCCTCCCATTTCCCCTCGAGTTGTGCTTAAGTTTGGGGGAGCTTAAATTCATTCAATGTCATTGGTCCAAGTGGCATCCATTGGGATGTCCATCATACCATGGTCCTCAGTTGATGGTTCACACAGGTTGGTGCTGGGTCAGCCATCAAGTCCATCCCTTGGCCCCTTTAAGTGTCCACTTTTGTGTCCTTCCTGAATGCACAGAACTCTTTCCACTATTTTCACACCACATCAGGCATAGGAAATTCTGTTGGGGGCTCCATCCACCCAGATACTCCATGTAGCCCTCTCTCCTCTAGGGTCTGACTGCCTTCCCAGGGATGTAATTCCACCCAAGAAATAGGGCATGGGGCCCCTCCACACCCGAACCCCTGAAAATCTCTGGGATTTGACACCAACCCCAGGGTTCATGTGCCAGAGGCAGGGTTCAACTGCCCACCCCACCACCAACACCACCAACATCCAGAAAAGGCTACTTTTCCCTCCACATCTCCCCTTTCCACCAGGTTGAGAAATTCTTTCTTTTCCTTCTGAGATGGAAACTTTGCTCTCACTTGCCATATTTCTCCCAAATCTATGTTCTACTATGCCAAGAGTCCCTTTGATTTTCCTAAGGACTTGGGTTTTTGAAGCTCAAAAGCCAGGAAGAGCTTTCTTTTCTGCCTTCTGCTGTCACATCCTTTCCCTGAGGCAGCAGCCATGCAACAGCCTAGTGGCCCCTTTTTAGAGCTGGGGTGGGGGTGGGGGTGGGGGATCTCAAGAAAGAAATCACATACCAGGAGAAAAAAAAAAACAGTCATTTCAGAAATATTCAGCCTCACAAACATTAAACAAACATGAAAGCACATGTTCCTTTAAGAGCGAATAGTTAAAGCAGCCCAGTTTAAGACACAAGGAGCTATTTTTCTGCCATCCTAGGCCTTTAGCTTGCTTTTAACTCTTCCTTGACTTTAGGGATGATATGGGGTCCCTTGTACTCACCTTCTTCATTTTCTAATGGAAAAATAGTCTGAGGGAAAGAATGTCATTGTTAAAAACTCCCATCTTTACCTCTGAGCCCTCTCTGGGTTCTGCCCCTTCCAAAGATGTTTCCAGAGCTAGAAACCTCTCCTCTGTCTCCACAGCTTTACCTCTTACAATCCTCCCGCCCCCTAATTGCTGCATGCCAGGACTGGCGAGGGCCAGGGGTGAGCCAGGTGTGGGAGGTTTGGAGTCTCCCTGACCCCAAGCAAGGCCTCCACCCCTTCCACTTTCCAGAACAGACAGAGAAAGAGGAGAAAACATCCCAGCTTCAATGTGGGAAGGCCCCCGTGCAGCCCCCACAGGAATGGAAGGAGAGAGGCCTCCTGTGCTCTTCCAGGAGGGCGAGAGGAGGGTTTCTTCACTTCCTGGCAGGCTCTGACACACAAATGGGTTTGTTTAGGAGGGAAAGGAGTGTCATTGATTGCTCCAGTGGTGGCAGTGAGGGGGAAACAAAAATAATCCTCTCAGCGGTTCGCTCTGTTTCCTATACATGTGTCCATCTGTCTGCAGGCCCCCTGCTTGTTTGGGCTGGAAGCGGTTCATTTGGGAAAGTTAAAGGGAGTCAGACTTGATGAAAAGGCACCTCTGGGGGAGGGGAGGGGGTTTGCATTCACCTGACAGCTGCCACCTGGCCCCTAGAAGAAGGGTTTTTATTCTCCTTTAAGGCTGCTGGGACCAGTGGTGGGAAGTGCTCCCTCCTCTCCTCCTCTCCTCCTCTCCTCCTCTCCTCCTCTCCTCCTCCTCCTCCCTGCCTCCTCCTTGCCCTCTCAGTTTCTGAGGCTGTTGTTTCCTCCTTGTGTTGAGACTCTCTGTTTAGGAAGGGTAGGGACTCAATCGAATTCCTCTCCATGTCCCCTGCCTGGTGCAGTTTCTGGCACACAGTAGGTTCTCAGTATATGTTCAGTTCAGGAACTGAACTCTATCTCATATCTCTCTGTCCTTTAATACATCTTTCCTCCCACCACCTGTCCTATCTCATTGATTCCCTCAATCTATGCTCGGAACAATCCTAAAAGGCAAGTATTATTAGCCCCATTTTACAGATGAGAAGACAAAGCTCAAGATCAAGGGCATACAGCTAGTAGCATACTGGATTTGAACACGGTCCTTTCGCTTCCTTTTGACTATACAGCTCTCTGCCCACAGTCCCTTCTTCATTCATGATACGTCCTTCCTCTATAGGCTAACTGGTCTACCCACACATACATTTCTACTCTCGCCTCTGAAGTATCCTTAGAAACCTGACTCAGTGATTTCAAGGTCTCTCTGGGCCCTCAGTGGAAGACTTAAGTAGGCCCCCCATGGGGTAAGATGAGGGGTCGGTAAGTGTGAAAATAAACTTCATTTGGATTTCTGCTCAAAGAGGGTTTCCCAGCTCCTTTTTTTTCCCCCATCTTTTTAAATGTAAATCACATGCATATTTTATAATGTCCATATAATGGATCAGCACAGTGATACAAATATAATTTTTATATAGATAAGAAAACAAGTAACTAGTCATATATTGAGGTGCGTTGTCAAGTTTTTTGATGGGACACCCAATGAAAAAGCCATTTTGGACAGGATACCGACTGGGGTTCAAGAGTCTTCAAAGCTTTGAACCTCAGCCTACCCATCTGGAAAATGGAGACAATCATCAGCAAGAAGCATAGAGTGAGGATTTCTACAGAAACCCTTTGGAGGGCAGGGAGGGGCAGCCTGCACCCATTGGGAACTTGGTGTTGCTTAACTTAGGAAACCAGAGACGGCTTTCTCACATAGTGTGGTCACTGCTCAGAGGGTACTTACTTGTTTGCCCTTTTGTAATGGCAATTCACACAAAGTGTACAATTCAATGGCTTTTAGCATATTCACAGATATGTGCAATCATCACCCCAGTGAATTTTGGAACGTTTTCCTCACCTCACAAAGAAACCTCTTACCCTTTAGCAATCACCTCCCCATCCCCACAGCCCCCATCCTGACCCTAAGCAGCCTCTAATCTACTTTCTGTCCCCATGGATCTGTCTATTACAGACATTTCATGTCAATTGAATCACATAATGCATGGTCTTTTGAGACTGCCTTCTTTCATTTGTCATAATGTTTTTAAGGTCCATCTATATTGTAGCATGTATCAGTGTTTTGTACCATTTTATGGCTGAGTAATATTCCATTGATGGATATGCCACTTTTTTTTTTTTTTTTTTGAGATGCCACATTTTGTTTACCCATTCATGAGTTGATGGACATTTAGGTTTGTCTACCTTTTGTCTGTTATGAATAATGCTGCTATGAACACTCATGGAAAAGTTCTTGAACAGACATATTTTTCACATCTCTTGGGCATATATCTTGGAGTGAAATTGCCGGGTCAAGGCACTTGTTTAAAATGTGGATTCCTGAACCTCCAGACCCTCTACATCAGTTTCTTTGGGAAGAGGCCCAGAGAACCCATTTTAGCAGGCTCTCTGGGGGCTCCGAAGCGCACTCAAGTTTCAGAACCACTAGACTCAAGTGTGCCTGTGCTCTTTCTAAAACAAACGAGTGTTCAAATCCACAGGGGGCCAGCCCTGCCTGTCTGCCTGTCTGCCTGTCTGCCTGTAATTTAATCACCACTCTTCACATATGTGTATAATTGATTTAAGTTTTCCTCGTATATGATGATGCCATGGAACCGCATTTAATTCTCACAACCAGCTCTGAGGCCAATATGTTTGTCCCCCCTTACTACTGCAAAGAGGGCAGTAAGCCCATAGCCAGAGCCCCTCACTGGAAGCTGCAGGGCAGACCAGGGTCTCCTGACTTAAAGCAATATGCCCATCCATGCTTACCCTTGTGATGCTGTTATCTGAACCAAAGATGAAATGCATGTGCTCTGGCAAGTGTGGGTGCATTTATGGAGACTCCAAGAGGCTGGGGGCTGGAGTCTCACCTCTGCCCCATCCCAGCAGAGCCCCTCAAGGCCCATTAGTGGAACCCCCTAGTGTTCCTAGGAATACAATTTGAAAACCACTGCTCTAGGAGCTCTGAATCAAGGAAATTTTAATCTGAATGAGTTAATAACTATTTCATTAATTCATCAACCACTTCCAAACAGCTGCCTTGCACCACCACAAGAAAAAGGCACAGTCCTGTCCCCTAGTGGGTAACAATGCACATGATAAATACCATAATAGAGGTTCATAATTGGGGGTATGAGTGGAGGGGGCAGCTAACATGAGGATGCCAGGGAAGGTTTCCTACAGGAGGTGAGAGCTCAATTGAGACTTGGAGACTGTATCAACCTTGACCCATCGCGGGGGGGGGGGGGAGGGAATTTCAGGCAGAGCATCGGCAGGTGCAGAGGTAAAGTGGCACTTGGTTTTGTGGTTCCAAAGCACGTGGTTTATAGAGAAGAGGGGCAGAAAGAACATGAGACTGAAGAGACAGGTCAGGATCAGCTGGAGGGAGACTGGGCTTTATACTACCTGAGGGCCACACAGAGAAGCACCCAACCACAGTGCTAAGCCACGGTTCTGACAACAGCCCTCATCCACGGAAAGGAAACTGACCCAGAATAGCAAAATAAATCCCAGGGAGAGTGCTGCGATGGTGGCTCACTGGCAGAGTTCTTGCCTGCCATGCTGGAGAGCTGGGTTCGATTTCCGGTGACTGCCCATGCAAAATAAATTGATCAATCCCAGGGAGAAGGGGGCAATGAATAATAATACCTGACATGTCCACCTCACAGACTATGTGCTGGGCATGCTTTTAAATACTTTAATAGCTCATTACATCCTCACAACACCCCTGTGAAGGTGGAGCCATCATTGACCTCAATTTGCAGGTGAGGAACCTGAGGCACAGAGAGGTTAGAAAAACCAGTCAGGGTCACACAGCTGGCAAGTGGGAGCATCAGGATTTAAACTAAGCAGTCTGGCTACAGAGGTTGTGCTTTGAACCCCAACACTGCACTCTGTCTCTGCTGTGATTGAGAACAACAGAGACCGCTCCCCAAGTCCACTGCCCTGATGCTTCAGTTTAAAACAGAACAGCACCCAGTAAATGTCGTTGTTATTGTTGATATTGTTATATCTAGTTCAGTGGGTCTCAGACTATTCCTCATTCTGTACACTCGTGGTGTGGGATGGGGCATGAAGAGCAGTTCCACTTTATCTGTTTTATCTGGGACACTGGTTCTTCTTCTTCTTTTTTTTAAGGATCCTTTACTTAAAAAAACAATAAAAAGAAATTCACCCATCTGATCCAACCATCTCAATTTATAGATAAAGGAGCCAAGGCCCAGAAAGGTTGAGTAACTAGTTCAGGATCACACAGCAAATCAATAGTAGGGATGAGCCTGGGCTCAGACTTCCTGACACCAGTTGAAAGAGAGAGTTGAGTCTGTTGCTCCTCCTGTGGCTTCAACATGTCCAAGTTTGCAAAAGAAGAGGAAAGAAATCTGTGTGTAGCCCTAAGCCAAGTTTTCTGTCCGATACCAACAATATTGAGCATTCACCTTTGAGCCCCATCCCCAATATTGAACATTCACCTTTGAGCCCCATCCCCAAGATCAAGCTCACTGCAGAGAAAGGGAGCCCAAGGTGGCAGATCCCTTCAGCAAGGACCCTGTGGCTGGCCTTTTAAATCGGATCTTCTCTCTTTCTCCCCTGTGGCTGGGGAAAGTGGTGATATCAGTTCCAGAAAAATAACTGACTTCCTAACACTCCTTGCCAGGGTTGTAGGTTCTCAGCAGGCTCCCTCAGAATGAAGCAATGGTTCATTTTAGTTGGGAAGACATTCAGAAATTCCAGATTCCTTCTGCACCAGCGGCTTGAGGGGGGTTAAAAATAGGTAGGTAGAGTTTTAAAGTTCACAAGCACTGAATTACTGGAGGGGAGGGGAGCCACCTAAAAATGTTAAGAAGAGAAATGAAGTGGTTGGTAGGGTGTTTTTCTTTTTCTTCCTCATCCTTTCTTAATCTTTTTTTTTTCTTTTTTAAAGAAAATGTTAACTCGTTTAAAACGAAAGTAATGTTCCATTTGGAGGAATCAAGAAATTTGCTCACTTATTTGGGGGTCCGGTTAAATCCAGCCCCTCCATTTGCTTTAGAGCGCAGACGCCCTCAAGTTTTGCACCAGGTGAGCCGCTGCCTTGCCCAGCGTCCCGCACAGGCCTATTGAGACCTGCCCAGGGGCAGGCACTGAGCAGGATGCCGGGAAACGCACCAGCCACCGAAACCCAGGACCGCACCCGGGACCTTCAAATCACACACTTGTTCTGACTGCTTAGGACGTTCCTTTTCTGAACATCTGCCCCCGCTGTCTGCAGACAGGTCCTGATTGGGATGGAGAAAATAAAGTCGGTGGGTTGAAGCAGCATCAGCTATGAACACGTATCTCTCGCTATCCGAGTGTCACCGCACAAAGGCCGTGGATTCTTTTGCCCTGAGGCATCGGGGTTTCAAAGAGAGAGTTTATTGCTAGCAGAAGAGCAGATGCCCTATCGGCCCAAAATCTGTCTCCCTGCGTTTAGGGGGTTCGAGGTTTTTAAGGATTTTAGCAAGGGGAGATGAGGTCATTACAATTTCAAATAGAAAGTTCTAAGCAGAAAAGGAGACTGTGTTATCATTATCAGTTCAATAGGAGAACAGAAGCTGAAAGGAGGGGAGGCGGAATTATCACTTTAGTACTAAAGGTGTAAGCCAAATGGAAGGGAGACAAGTTACCTTTCAATAACAGAGTCCAGCTGATACGATTTACAAATGTCCCCGGCTGAAATTTGTTGATGGCTGACTTCAAATTCTTCATTATAATTAGGGCCTTTGCCCTACCAGAAAATGACCAGATAATAGGAGTGACAGCTCGTAAAGTCACAAAGGCACAAAATAAGAGCTTTTACAATCATTTCAGCTATCAGAGCAGCTGAATTATAGTTTAGGTCTACTCCAGTGTCCCAGAAAGCAAAAATATCTACATAATGATTCAGTAATCAAAATCATCACTTAAATCTTAATTTCTCAGTTACAAGACTCACTGTGAATTCTTCTGTGTCTATTTCAACCATTACTACTGAGTCCCAAACATGGGATGAATTCAGTGCCAGATTACAAAGAGAAGAAAGTGGGGGTGGGGGGGATGGGGGAGGAAAGAGAGGAAGAAAGGAAGAAAGAAAGACTAGTGTAACTAAGAAAGACTTAGTTGGATAATTTGTGAGCACTTCTGATAGACGTCCTTACTGCCCAGGGCGGTAAGACGCAGACAGAGGTCAGCCCAGGGGTCCATGGGAGCTTAGGGAAGACCTTGGTAGCCAGAGGGAAGCAAGGAAAGCTTCCTGTGGAGGAGGCGATGTTGGGGCACAGTCTTGAAGGATGGATAGGAGTTGGTCCAGTGAGGAAAAAGTAGAAAGAGGAATAGTGAAAAATTATCATTAATTTTTAAAAAGGAGGTGAATAGCAAAGCTGTGAAGCCTGTCCATGTAGGGAGGGAACCCATTTTTGTATTGCTGGAGGCGATGGAGAGCTGCCCAATGATATTAAGCAGGATAGTGAAGTGGGCAGATTTGCATTTTAGATCTTAGCTGAAAGTCCTTTACACAGATGTCGTAACCCCGCTGTTCTAACATGCACCACATCTGTGCCCTCTCCATGAACACAGCAATCAATGCTTTTATTCAGTGCCACAACGAGTAGCAGGAGGTGCTGTGATTAGGGATTCATTTGGTTAATCATGCTCCCAACTATGTAGGATGGTATAGCATAGTGGTTGAGAACACAGACTCTGGTGCCTGAATTCCTGGGTTTGAATCTGGGCTCTGCTACTCTTCAGCTCTGTGACCTCATGGGAGCTACTTAACCTTTCTGTGCCTTGGTTTTCTCATCCAGAAAATAGGAATAATATCGGCCCCTGCTCTATAAAGTGATTATGAGAATTTAATAAGTTACTACTAGTAGACAGCTCAAAACAGTGCCTTGTAAGCATTTAGCAAATGTTAGCATTCTTGTCTCCTATAAATTCCCTCCAAGAACACTCTACCCCAGGTGACAGTCCCTTCACTATCCCTTAAATAAACTAAGTCCATCCCTAAAGTCAAGCCTTTGCCAGTGCCAGCTCCCAGCTGGCATGCCTTTTCCTCGCTTCTCTCCTTCCATCATGTATGTGCAGCCCTCTTGCCCTCCAGAGTTCCATTCAGTCCTAGCTCTGCTCAAAGCCCTCCCCAGCCACCATGATTTCCCCTCTGTTCTTAATTCCTAAATGCTTACGGCCAACATCGCTTCAGAGATGTTCACCCATCCCAGGTTAGAAGCCCGGGGTTTTCACTTACTAACTGTGAGCCTCAGACATGTCGCCGCCCCCTCTAAGCCTAGGCTCCTCACCTGTGTCTCCATACCAGTGTGATTAAGTCATTGGATGCATCAAATCAGAAAATGATTGTGAAAATGAGAAGGAGCTTGATAGAAATAATAGCTTATTACCCTGGGTCTGACAGTAAGTGCTTTACATGATATCAAATCAATTAATCCTCCCAACAACCCTATGGGGCCATTTCTATTATCCCTCCTCCCATTGGATAGATGGGGAAACTGAGGGACAGAGCGGTGGAGCAATCTGGCTGAAGTTTACTCTTCTATGTGGATGAGCTAGGTCAGAACCCAAGGGCTGTGGTTTCAGAGCCAATGTTCGACCACTGTCAAGTGCTGGCCAGATGAGAGGCTTTACATCATTATCAATAATTGCCCAATGAACTAATAGAAGCATATGCCAAAGACATTCACGGCAGTCCCTGGGTCTTGCAAACACTGTGCATTACATAAATAGAAAATGAGATTAAGAAAAACACAGTGCAGCAGCAATTGCCCTGGCTTTTTGGTTTGTTTCTCTACCAGTAATATAATCAACCCTTGAGCCAAGCTGAGAAATAAATAGGAAGGGGAAGGTTAAGGAGTATGTTTGCCAAACAGCTGCTGAATGCCTAGAGGGCTTTTGCCCCAGCACTGAACTTCCTGCCCCAAATCCTTGAGCACAGAGCTACAGATTCAGTAATAAATTCTTAGGGCAGGAAGGAACTCTGGCCATCATCTGGTCCATCCCAGTTCATTCACAGATGAAAAAGTTCAGGTCCTGGAAGGGAAGGTGTCTTGTCCAAGGTCACACCCTTATTCCCCATTAATTTAGGGGTTTCCAAGTGCCGGGCAGTCATAAACACATTCTCATTGATGAATGAGACCCTAAAAGAGGAAGTAACTAGAAAACATCAGAACTGGGTTTCCAAAGGCCCTTCCAAGTGCTCTAACCACCACACACCTCCCAGTGGCAACGAGAACCCTGTGTGCAGGTTGATGCTCTCTGTCTCTATCAGCAAGCTGCAGCCTGCAGTGTCCTGGGGAAATTCACCAGCCCCTCCTCTCACCACGTCCTGGCAGCCAGTGCTGGAACACCAAGGCTCCATTCTGGACCTGGTGATATGGGAGCACGCCCATACACAGGCCCCCGGCATCCCTGCCTTATGCAACGCAGCCACTGGTCCAAGAGTTGCCGCAACACCTTTATCAGTGCAGGTCAAACCCTTTCTGCCCGTCTGCAGCGTCTCTCTGGCGCCTGGTGAACCAACAGAAGGGGCAATGGGAGTCTGGCCCTCCACTATCTTACTTGTTTTTGTAGGAAGTAAATCTAAGAGCCAAAAGTAAATTCCTCACTTCATAGACTATTCATTCCCTGCCTTTGGTGTGTAAAATGGGGCTCTGGCTTGGGTGAGGCAGGCTTTAGAGTGGAAGAGCTGGCACCTGATTAGCCTGGGTTCAAATCTCAGGGCCATTTGTTAGATGTGTGGCCTTGGCCAATCACTTCCTGTTTGGGTTTGCTAAAGCTGCCAGAATGCGATATACCAGAAATGGGTCGGCTTTTAAAAAGAGAATTTATTATGTTGCAAGTTTACGGTTCTAAGCCCATGAAGCTGTGCAAATTAAGGCACCAACAAGAAAGGTTGATGCCATCTGGAACACATCTGTCACCTAGAAAGGCACATGGTAATGTCCACTAGCTTTATCTCCTGGCTTCTTGTTTCATGGGGCTCCCTCGGGGGCGTTTTCCTTCTTCATCTCCAAAGGCTTTTGGCTGTGTGGACTCTAAAGCTTTTTCCAAAATGATTCTCTCTTAAAGGACTCCAGTAAACAACTCCACCTTGAGTGGGTGGAGACACATCTCCATGGAAACAAGTTAATCAAAAGAATCCCACCAAGCAATATTGAATCAGGGTTAAAGAACATGTCTTTTCTGGGGTGCACGACAGTTTCAAAAAAGCACACTTACCCTCTCTGAGCCACAGTGCATTCATCTATAAAACAGAAATCTCAGCAGTGCCCACTCATAGGGATGGTGGGCAGATTAAATGAGATGATAAATATAAAGCATTTCAATGCCTGGTACATAGTAGCTGTACAATAAATACAGCTGGGACCTTAGGAAAGACACAGCACCTCCAAGGTTCCTCCTCTTCAAAAGCCCAGGTTGCATCAGGTGGTTTCTAAGTGTCCTTCCTGCTCTAAGGATGTGTGAATTCTTTGGATCCAGGTGAATTTTGATTTTTTTTCTCCTTGTCCCTGAAGGAATTTTAGGATCTCCAGTCTTCAGCTTTATGTGGGACCATGTATAATATGTGATCAGATGGTTTAAGGGCCCGGAGAGCTGAGGATCTTAAACATAGGTACAAAAAATGACCCCTCCAACACCATCTGGCCTGTGAAGGCATGACGTGCCCATCTGGCTTCATTCGCTTTAGGATTGATTGGGATCGGAGTTGCCATTAAATTCAGGGCCAGGGACGGCCTCAAAAGTCTCAGCAGTGTGGTGTGCTAGACAGACCAGAGTTTTCAGGTCAAACACACTTGCATTCAGCTTCTGGAGAAAGGGTAGAGAATGCATTTGCAGCCCCAGGATGGGTGGGGGACAGGACAAAGAGTTTTGATCTTTATCCTGATGGCAGTAAAAACCCAAAGAAAGGTGTCAGAGAAAGAATCACGTACCCCATAAAAGCAGGGTCAAGTCCCAACTTCCAGTCCTGTGATTAGGAACTCATTTGTAAATAGGAACTCCCGAGATCCTTTGAGGACAAGGCCAAATGAATCAGGATGGGCCTTAACCCAACATGACTGGAGTCCTTATAAGCAGAGGAAATTTGGACGTGGAAGTAGAAGCCATAGGAAGAGACTGATGGAGACAGATCGCCGTGCAATAGAGGCAGAGATGGATTTTCGGCAAGCTACTACCAGAAAACTGCATACTTAGGAGGAAGCATGGCCTTCTGATCCCTCAATTTTGGACTTCTAGCCTCCAAAACTGTGAGGCAATAAATTTCTGTTGTTTAAGGTAACCAGTGTACACTATTTGTCATAGCAGCCCCGGCAAACTAAGACGAAGGGTTTTAAGCAAGAAAGGGTATCCTAAGAGAGAATTTTCTGGAGTGATAGAAATGTCCTACATCCTGAGTAAGTGGTGATCACACCGCTGTACACACATATAAATATTTATGAGTTGTACTCTTTGGATGTGTGCATTTACTATATGCAAACTATACATCCATTTGTTTTTAATTAAAGCAACAAAAAACAAGTATGCCCCAGCTAATAAGAGTCAGAGCCAAACCTCACATCCAGATATGGCCAAGGACTAAGGTGACGCAAGTGACACAGAATTGTGTGACTACAGGGATGGATCCTGTCTTTATTTAAAATGTTGGCATTTTGTGCAGCATGGATTTATTTGCATGAATTTTTATTTCAAAAAATATCACATTAAAATATTATTTTCTGGTTACTGAGTTTTGGGGTCTCCCCCTTATATTTTGCATTTGAGGCAAGTGCTCTTAATCACCCCACGATGTGGCCTCCCTCTCCCCACCGGTGGCCCCATGATGATTTAGGGAGCTTTGCAGGAGATCATACAAACAGGTCATTTGGACCGGATGCTGGACAAGCAGGAAGATTGCAACAGACACTCCCAGAGAGTGGCTCCAGCAAATGATAACGAAAAAAGTTTATAGGGAGTTTAAATGAACCTGGGGATGACAGAAAAGATAGTGAGAGCAGTGGGAGGGGATTTGGAGCCAAGCCTTTCGGGAGAGGTGAGTGCTAGGAAGAAGCAAACTCCCACCCTCCAAACTCCACACCATATGGCATCTCTACCCAAGAAAGGCGGAGCTGCCTGTCCCGGGGATGTAACCCAGAGAGGCAACCTTTTTAAGCCTCTTTCGAGTTTTGTTCATAATTATCGACAACTTGACACAAGCACTTTGATGATGGTTTTGTATATATTACGACAGGGAAAGCAAATGTAGTCTTTGCCTTACATAGTGTTTAGAGTTTGCAAATGATTGTGCATGTGTTACCCAGATGTCCACTGGGCCTCTCCCCTTCCACCTCTGAAATCTAGATGCAATTTTCTTACATTTTCATCCATTTCACAATCTCTCCAAAGATTTATGCAAATTCAGGAAGATTAGAAACCCGCCCTCTCTACCTCCAGGACTGCTATTCTGCTATCACTGACTCATATCCCGTACACAAACCCTCAGCCTTTCCGAGTATTCCGGCTTTCTGTGAAGATTCTAGGGAGCGCAGAGGAAATGGCTGTTTCCTGGGGGGGGTCCACCTTCCATCTCCCAGGCTCCAGGTTCCTTAGCCACTCTCAGAAGAGAGCTCCAGATTCTTTAACCTGCCAAGCAACTCAGCACTCCCCAGGTATGGGAGTCCTGCTGAGTCTAATTCCCTCCCTAGAAGCTCACAGCCCATTTGGGCCTCCCCCGAAAGAGAAAGAAGCTTATTCCTGCAGAGAAAAGGCCCCACTTTACCATTTCATTTAGGGAGATTGAAAACACACCAAAAAGGAAGCTCTCCTAGCAAGCAGCACAGGTTACAGCAGGGAGAACCCAGGGTTTCCCAGTCTCTAACTAGAGATTTAAGTGACTTTTCAATATTCCTTTCTCATTTTGTTGTCAGAGGTCTTCTCTTCAGACTTCTTTCCTCCAGCCCCTTTAGGGCTGCACTTTATGAACACGGACTTGGAAATGTATCGAAATCCCCAAAGCGGAGCTGATGAAATGAATGAGCACTATGACCAGCCCCGGCCGCTGCCTCCTGGGGACTCTTTCCCCATCTCTCCTCTGGCTTCTCTGTAATTGTAATCTGTTTACTTTGTGAATGAAGAATTCAAACTCATAAATTAAATGGGGACATGAAGGGGAACCTTTTAGAAACACAAACATTACAGGGAGAAGAGGAAAAACAAAAAGGACTCATTGCCCTCTCCACCTCTGGGGCCTTTGTGAAATCTTCTCTCTCCTGCCCACTCTCTCTGGAAGGCTGAGGGGCCTGTGGGCAGGGGAGCTGGGGTCTTTTTTAAAGATGCAGAGGTTCTTGGGGGCAGGGCGGCGGCTTGCTCCCCAGGCTCCTTCAGAAAATATTCCTCTGTGTTTGTGCCGGTGAATGGTACGTTTGTGCGTGTGTGCATGTGTGCATGTGTGTTCAATCTGTGACTCTTTCTATGAGAATAGGTGTTTCAGGATTTTGAGTGTGTCTGTGTATAGCTATCTGGATATGTGTGTGTGCTTGTGTATGCCTGTCTGCCTGTGTGGATTCCCTCAGTTATTAAGTTTGGATGGGGTCTGCATGTACAGAGGTCTCAGCTTCTGGGAGGTCTGTCTGGCTATGTGTGTGTGTGTTTCTGTGTGTCAGGGGATAGGGTAAGTGAAGGGGTGTGTGTGTGTCTGGGTGTGTAGGTGTGCAAATGCATATGGGGCAGGGGTGCATTCGGATGCACAGAAGCTGCTGCAAACGTACACGCTGTCTTTGCAAGGCAAGTCATCTGTTTTCCTGGTTTTGTTTTCCTCCTCCCCGTGGGCTCCAGACCCTCCTTGAAAACAAAGGGAGCTTAAACAACGCGGCCCTTCCTGTGTTCCTAAATGTTCAGAATGCTGCGGTGAACTTGAACAGTGCCAGCTCGGATGCCCGGCCCTGCTGCTGCTGCTGCTGCAGGAAGCCGCCAGCCATGCCACTGCCACCACCCGCTTACATAACAAGCCTGGGAGAAGGGTGGGCAGGAAGACGGGAGCCAGGCAGTTCACGGACACAGCTCCAAGGCCACCTGTGGGCCATAAGTGGGGAATGCAAGCCCACAGAAGCGCATAAAAGCACCATTTGGGGGCTTCCTCCAAAGAGGAGTGCTCCATGGAGGGAAAGGGGAAGAGAAGCGGGGGGTGGGGGGGTGGGGGGGCTACCTTAACACAAGATGATTACCTACCAGACAGGTGTCTCTGACAGTAGTTTCCATCACACCGGGTCAGTTCTAGGCAGAAATCAATAGGAATTTCAATCACTTTAACACACATTTACTAAATACCTACTATGAGTTCAACAATGCAAACGATGCAACTAGCTTGCTTTGCCACCTAGGATTTATGACTGTCTCTTCCCATTTGGTATCTCTCAGTTTCCAATCTGTAACAAGAAGGTTTGAACTGGATTATCTCCAAATTCATGGAGAAAACTCTTCCCGCTCGAAGACTCTTTTTTTTAGAAATCTCTCATAGGGCACATCATACCTGACCTTGACTTTTAGACACCTGTGTCTTTGTCTGTTTGCCACAAATGCCAATGAGATCTTTAAAGCTAAAAGTCAGAAAGTGCATCTTTCTCATGCTTGAATTCCCGTGAGGTAGCTATCACAGGTGTCCAGCAAATGCCTGTAGAATTCAGTGGACTGGATACATCTCTTGGCTTGGAATGTCAGGAGTTGGGAGCCTGGTTGGAGAGAAGGACACAGCTTGGGGAGGAGGTGGGAAGAGAAGAAGGGAGGATCCTCAAAAATCATAGCCAACAGTCAACCAGCGACTGTCCCAGCAAAAGGCCCTGAGCTTACCCAAAAGGACCTGAACTTGGAGAGGAAGACAATGGATGCTACAGCAAAACTTTTCCTAGAAATGAAAGGCAAAGCAGTGTCATGTAGTAACAAGACTCTGGAACAGGATGACAAATTCAATCGTGGAAGGGCCAGCAAATGAGCTAAGCCAGCCAGGAAGAAGGGAGTAGGTGGTGGCAAACTGGGGCCCAAGCCCCTTCTAAAGGAGCTGGTCCTGCTCTACACAAATGTGGGCACTCAGGCAGCCAGAGCTAACAAAATCACTCAAGAGAAGCCCCATATCTATGTTTTTATGTGAAATCTCCCACTTTATAAAGGTTTGCAGCCTACACGGCTGAAAAATAATCAACAGCGGCATTGGGTGGAACCAAAGAAATAGGTCTGCCATCCCCATTCGGCCCCTGGGTTTGAGATCTTTGCTTAGGGATGTGCCATGTTGCTGAGTAACGTGGAACTGTAGTTGTGATAGCACCCTGCTGAGATCGACTCTTAAATCCCCTCAAACTAGAGAAACGTCAGCTATTCCCATAAACAGACTGTGGGTGCGGAAAGGCAGCCGATGAGGGGGTAGGAGAATGTCTGGAATGTCTTCAGTCTTTGAAGCCAAGACCTTGGCTCGCCTTGGGGATCCCGACCCAGAAGACTATCAGAAAGCTCAGTTCAGACATCACCTCGCTACATGATCCTGAGCAAGTCACTTCCTCTTTCTGAGCTGCAGGTTGCCCTTTGCACAATGAATGGGCTGGACCAGAATCCCTCTGAGGTGCCTTCCAGCCTCCAGCACAGAAGAAGTGTTCACCCTTGATTATGCAAGGACCAGGCCCTATAGTGGCAGGAGGGAATTCCTGTTAGCAGGCCTGGGAGTCTAAGAAGCAGGCTTTGCCCTGCCTCGCATGGCAAAAGAGCCAGCCAAATTCCTCCCAGCCCCACCCCGCCTCCAGGAGTAATAGCCAAACTATTTACCAGCAAAGGCATCAGCAATCAAAGGGCTGTTGGACAGGCCCCTGGAAGTGCTGGCTGGTAGGAATTCTGGGGGGCTGACCCAGGGGAGAGGCCAGGAAAGCTGGGGTGGCAGGAAGTCACCCCAGCAAATGTTTACCAATGGAAATGAAGGTATTCCAATATTTTAACAACCAACACAACCAGGCAGGTGTCTCTCCACTGAAAATCAGCTCAACTCTCATCCAAATGCTGCCTTTCCTTGTGTGCAGCAAGACAAACCCAGATGTGGGGTACAGATTTCAAAGTGAACCTCCTCCCAGCCACTGGGAGCCCACCTTCTCCTGCAAACTCACTTCCCACTAGGGCCCCCACTCCAGGCTTCCTGGGCATTGGCAAAGAGCAGGCACTTTTCCAAATCCTGACTTCATGCTGACCATCAAATCCCCAAGCCAGGGACAGAGCAATGATGTCATTGTCCGTGTTTCAGAAAAGCAATAATTGGACTCAGAAGAGGATCAACTTGCAAGGCAGAAGGCCAAACAGTTTATCTTGGCAAGGGCCTCTGAGGATTGCCTCATAGAAAGAAAGGGCTGGCATGCTCATGTGCATCATTTGTTATGAGCTGAAGCCACAGTGTCCTTGGAGTCAGGAAAACCTCAGGGACCCTGTCGAGATGAAGAATGTCAAATCAGAAACAAAGGAGCATTAGTGTCATCTCTTCCCGACAGAACCCTCTCTTGGGGAAATAGGTGGCACCTCATAACTCAAGGAGAGGTCTTCTGCTGACAGAGTTGTGCCAGTCCATCCTGGACCTGAGTTCTTGTCTTATTTCTATAAAGATATCACCGGTTTTCTCAATTTGAATAAGGTCCATGAAGGCAGGGACCTTGTTCTCTGCTGTGTCCCTGGCATCTGGTATGGAGTTGAGAAATCAGTAGATATCAGCTGAGTGAATGGCATGAAGGAAAGCACGATGAATTGGGAACTGGCATGCCTGGATTCCAGGAATGCAGGGGCACATCTGAGTTTGCCAGCAGCACTTGATGGCAGGGCTGGGCAGGCAGGTTGGGGTTGTGGGAGGACTGCCATTTATTAGTGAAGATGTATACTACGTATTGAAATCTTCTATCTTTTGACAACCTTTGACTGCCTTCTCCCCTTGTTCACAATCCTGCATTTGAACTTCCTCCACTAAAGTCTTCAATCATACTTCTGACAACTATCTGGTCAACCCACTATATGTTAAACACGCTGAAAAGATCATGCTTTGGAAAACTGTGTTCAGGAAGAGTGAGTGTCCTCAACCTCAAACCCAAACTACACTTGTGCTGGGTTCTAACTTAGACTTACTCGTGTCTATGACCTTGATCTTGATCACATCATGTCTGCTCTCATGGCCTCAGTTTCCCCTCTTACAAAAAAAATGACATAAGTGACAAAAATCCAATGTTCTTAACTTTTAGGGGGGAGTGTCTCTATCCTTTAAAGAAACAAAATTATTCCATGGAGCTTCTCCCTGCAAAAAGGCAATTCTTCACCCATACACAGGAACAATTTTGCATCCAATTTTAGGAGGTACATGGGCCTCTGCAGCCCAGAGACAGACCCAGGGTCAGAACCTTTTGGACTTGCTGACTCTATAAATGCCTCCCAGCTTTGATTTTCTGGAAGGTTAACCAAATTGTGACTGTGAGAAAACACTATACAGCGTCCTCCTTTGAGGCCACCACTGGACACCCACTCTCAGCTGCCCCTCAGGACTGAAGGAGACTTGAATTCACTAATCAGCCCCAAATACAACCCCTGACTCCTCACAGTTCAGGCCTTGAATTAGTAAAGGTAGCCTCACAGGAATGAGGCAGGAAGCAAAAGGAAATCCAGGCAGTTGGACCTAAAAGGAATTTCCTCTTCTCTTCCTCTCTTTCCAGTTTGCAAGAGTTTGATAGAGGTGGTGTTTTAGTTTCCCAGCTATTAAAACAAATACCAAACAATGGGTTGGCTTAATAGCAGGAATTTATTGGCTCACAGTCTCAGATGCTAGAAGGTTGCCTTCTTCCCGAAGTTGGTACCTTCTGTCTGGCCGGCAATCTTTGGGGTTCCTTGGCTTTTCCATCACATGGCAGTGCACATGGTGTCATCTTCTCCTTTCTCTTCCCGGTTCTGTTGATACCCAGCTTCTTGCTTTTCCAGTGGCTTCTCTCCCCATCTGACTTCACTCTGCTTCTAAAAGACTCCAGTTATCTAGATTAAAGCCCAACCTGATTCAATTGGGCCACACCTTAACTGAAGTAACATCTTGAAGAGATTCTATTTGCAATGGGCCCACACCCAGCAGAATGTCGGATCAAGACCAAGAACATGCCCAAACTGGGGTCCACAATTCAATCCATCGCAGGTGGGCATGGAGGGTGGAAGAAAATTGCCAAGAGATTCTATTGATTCAGAGCCAGAGAAGGAGGTGGAGATGAACCATGAAGAAGAGAGGCCAGGGCCGGGGAGACAGGGCCGGGGACACGGATGAGTGCGGGTGGAGCACGTGTGTATTCTCCAGGACCAATTGCACTTTTCCAGCCTGATGAGTTTCAAAAGTTCTACTAATCCACCCCAGCTGTGCAGTCTGAGAGCAAACAGACCCCTTTGGTGGGGAGTGGGGGTTTAGTTCCCTCCTCCTCCAGCCTGAACTTAGAGAGCTTAGCCATCCAAAAGACAAAGAGGTGCCAAAGTCAGGCAGGAGAAGTCGAATGTTCACCCACGACTCCCACCTACCTGCCTCTGCCCCCAGCCCCTCCTGCAGGGACCTGGCAATTCTCACATGGGCACCAGGATGGTGACAGGCATGTGAGTCAGGATACCTGCCCTGCTGCTCCTTAGCTGGGTAAACTTGGTCTGAATTTCTTAAACTCCCTGAGCCTCAGCTTCTCTATCTGCACAATGGCCATAATAATAGGCCTAACTTGGGATAAATGAACGTGAAAGTCCTGCTGGCAAGGTTCACAGAGTAGAGATTAGCACCAAAAGAGTCTTTGAGTGCATTAGGGAAAAGGCAACCCCCGCCCCCACAAGGGGGACGATTTGTAAAAGGCACATTCTCCTCAGGCTGAGAAGCAGTCCTACCCCCAGGTACATGGCTCAGCAAATGAAGCATGCACTGCACTGAGCCCCTTTTCTTGCTCCTTCAGCCAGGGCCCTAATACAAATTCGCCATTCACACACGATTACGCAAAACCCAGGCCGTCCTGCCTAGCCTTGGGCTGAGACTTTTTCTATTAGAACTCCAATTTTTTAGAGAAGTCATTGAGCCTCTTTAAAATTGCCTAACAAG